>JAPYZK010002455.1:0-14220 GCA_030522785.1 Platygaster equestris | reverse complement strand
GAATTCGCCGCTTAACTAGACTCTACCCTCTCTCCTCATGACGTTAGTTCCATCACTCATTTGAACGTCCCAGAGGGCGCGGATCCTAAAATTAAAAGTTGACATTGGCTCTCATGGAAGTTCCTGCACCCTGCTCAAATGTGTGTAAACCTGTGTAAACCAATGTAAACAAATTATTTAGCATTCGCAAATTCACTCGGATTCGCGATTAGAATGGTTTAAATGAGTTTATGAAGCCGACGAGAAGAATTACTGACGCTGCTTAAAAATGAGTTGTACTCAAGACGCCAGAAATTGGTCACAGTCGATTAAAACAGGCTCAATTAGCAACCTTCCCAAAGAGATCGAGGTAACTTTGAGTTTCAAACATTTTTCAAATTTTTATGTACATATATCAATTAGTACAAAATTTAAAAAAATTTGAGAAATATCGGAAATTATCACCTCAAGTGCATTCCAAACATCAAGCCTATACCTAACGATCATTAAAATTTCATAAATTTCAAGTGCATCTTGACAAATCGAAACTTAAAGTGAGCAAAAACCTTCGAATACAAACAAATATTAGATAATATATAAGAAGGGAGAAAAAAATGTGAACTGTTTGATGTTGTTGAAAATTAAAACAATTGAACATTGTTGTAGCAAATGCAATGATAAGGATGAATGTTGAACAATTGCTATTTTTTTTATTGTGTTACAGGAATCGATATCAAAGTCAAGCGAGAATTATGAAAAATACTTACATAGGCTCTTGCCGTTCCTGGCTCAATTCTGCGCCGAGCCCTCCAACAAGACGAAACGTGAAGAGTTGTGGTTGTTGGTCGAGGTGATATACCGCAAGATAGAAAACATACCAACGAATGAACGCAACCTCTCCTGCCTTTACCACATAGCCAAGTACCTCCTAGAGAGCCAGCTCTACCACGAGGCGAAAGTCATTTGCGACAAACATTTGGCCTGCGCGGACTATGAAACGTGGGCTGAAAAATACCTCAGCATCGCCCACATCTGGTACAATGCCTCCAAGCAGTTGCTCCAGCAACTCTGCACAAGATACGAGGAGAACAAGGTGCAATCACTGCTCATGTGCATCAAGCAAGACAGCAAAATTTTGAAATCTGCCTGTCCGAGCTACGTCAAATACATAATCACTCGATGGAGCGAGTTCTGCAAAATGTTAAACACAGCAGAGAAAAAAAATGTCGAGTGCACATCGCTTTTGCGAAAAGACGTTTTTTTGAGCCTGGCGGATGAGAAATTGTCGATATCTAAAGCTAGGGACGGGGCTGAAAAAGAGGACATTTACAAAAGACTGATTGATGGGATCACGAAGTCTTCAATTGACAGTGCGATTGTCCGAAATGAAATCGACGACACGTTGAAATTCGTAGAGCCAATAGCGCGCCGCATCACTCGGAATGATTGGCCGTACAATGAATGTAGCGAGCTATATTTCAAAATTTGCCAAGCTATAATGCAACCCTTTGAAACGCTCGACGGAAAGGCTGGGAAACAAGTTTCGTACTACGTCGAGAAGATGCAGACCATTATCTCAAAGATTGACGAGTCCAAGCAAGAGTTGGCCTTGTTGATCAAAGGAGCTCTGATCACAAACGCTTTTTCGCTTTTCCTGTGTTTTGACACACTCTGCGGCTACTGGTGCTCTGCGTTGGAAACTTGCACACAGTTGGAAAACTTCAAGCATTTTTTCATGAGCTTCTGGAGCCTCGCCAAGGTCATGCACCAAATTATGAGGACCAAGAAACACAAGTCTTGCTGCCAGGAGCTTTGTCAGGTGATAATGTACTAATGTCAGAACATCTTTTATTGCGAAAATTGTGTTTACATTCTTTAGTCTATCAATATGTATATTTTTCTGCATCAGTTTGTTGAAAATTGACTCTTTAATAATTGACTCTTTAATGATACTTTCATTTTTGCAGACGGTTCAGTTCAGGAAGCCTTTTTTTTAAAGAATAATTGCAAACTAGGTGACAAGCATCTGTTTACACTTGTGAAAACTGTTGGCTTTTTTCGTAATTATAGCTCAGTATAAAGCATTACCGAAATTTAGATAAGTTATTTGTCGAGTTGTTAAAATTTGCTAGTTCTCAAAAAAAGCAAAAAACAATAGAAAATTTCAAAAAGTATTTAAGGTATGTAAAAAAAAATGGACGTGGAAAGTAAAGTTGTTTTGTGTCGTGCGCACAGGTAAAGGAAGACTTGTACAACCCCATCGTAATACAACTGAGGGTTCTTTCGGTCGCTTCAAAATTGTTGGGGAGCGAGTTGTACGAGGACGTTTTCTTTGACAGCTACGAATGGATAAAGGATGTGGTGTCGTCGGTGTACGAGCTGAAAGAGAAAAATTGCACCCAGTGGCTCGCCGCCTGGAAGTCCATCAAGTGGTATGTAGTCTTCTTCGCCGACGCGGGCGCGCAGGACCACCCAGAGAAAAGCGTCCACTTGTACTCCCTTTCGTGCTCCGCTGTCGTGCGCCTCGAGGAATTCGACTGGAAAACGAGCGACCCGGAGTCCATCGCCAACTCCCTCCGCAGGCTCGCCCATTTCCATTACAAGAAGAGCGATTACGAGCGGTCCCTGCTCATCGCTTCCTTTGCCTGTCTTTTCACCTCGCTTTCGTGAGTTAACACGATTTTACTGTACATTTTTTTCATTTCTTTTTTGAAAAATTCTCTATAAGGTGATCGTATCTGTTTGAAATTTGTGTTTCCTCAATATTACAGGGGGCTCGGTATCTAACAGAATTTTTTGCCCACAATTTTTCTTTTAGACACAAGTGTCTGTTAGACAGAGGGAACCCTTATAATGAAGCTTGACATCGAGCTGAATAGACAGGCGGAATGATGTTACTCTCCACCAAGATAATTTGCCCGGATTTTGATCCTTATTTCCATAATTTTGAAAACACAATTTTTAGCAATTTGAAATTCAATGTGAATTCATTTATAATAGACGCAGTATTGGGAATTGTTTTTTCGAAGGCGTTGAGTGACGCAGCATTTTTCCGGAGACGAAACTGATGATTAATTGCTTTTCTACCTGCTTGACATTTCTGTTGGACCCGAAGAGATTCTGTTCGAGACGTGTCTGTTAGATACCGAGCCCTCTGTATTTGAATTAGGAAAATATAATTTTACGTTAATTTCGTCGGAAATCGGATGAATTAAATGTTGAATGCAAATGTTACAGATGTTGCCAAAACACGCCGGCAGTAGCAGCAGCAGACAGCAAGATTTTCAAATTGTGGGTCAGCATCAAACGAGACTGTAGCAAGTTATTGAGGGACATTCCTTTAATAACTTACGTGCGGAAAAATATCGATAAAGCGCATGATATCGGGTTGGAGATAGTGCTCAGCGAGTTGGACAACAAGGTTGTGTGTCTGACGGAAATCCAGGCGCTGTACCGTTCGAAAGTGGACTTCACATGTGCCGTCATGGAGAACCTGCAAGAAATGGAAAATTGCCCGAATCACGAGTCGCACTATGTCGAGGGCGTACAATATTTAGGACTCGCCGTGGCGAATGCACAGAGGGCGATCGACATAAGTGAATATTCGAAGAAGGCTCGAGACAAGCTGAAAACTTTGAAAAAAGAGAAAAAGGAAGGAAAACTGGATGAGGTGCTTTGCTTGGAGGGCAACTTGGATTTTTTCGCTTTTATCAACGCATTGAATGCAAATAAAATCAAGACACAAGACGAGCATAAAAACACGCTGTTGCTTTTACGAGCAGTTAAAAAAGACTCGACTGAGGAGGATGAAGACAAAGATGTTTTGGCTAGTTTTTCAATGGTTAATGTCAAGGAGGATGCGAAGCTGATGAAATTGCTCAAAATCGCCGCGGAAAAGTGGAAAAAAGTTTTCAAAAAACCATTGGTAAGTTTACCTTATTGGTAATAATATATGTGACGGTGAATAGATGTTGTCGATAATGTATATTGTTTTTTTATTTGAAAAGGGCGAAATCGTTCGGGGACGTCAAGCTGAACTGAACCTACAAGTCATGCTGAGGGCAGGGGAATACGCGAGTCTTCACGGCTATCACTACTACCAAGTGCTCATTTACAAAATGGCTTATAAATTAGCTGAAGCTCTTGATGACAAACGTGCTTGTGTTGAAAGTAATCATTCCACTGTTATACTTTCATTATTTAACACCATTTTCACTCTGCGGTTTTCGAAAATTTCTTTAAATCGGTCACTATGAGCCAAAAAATTAAAAACAATGAATTATTTTGATTTCGAAATGAATTTTGATTTTTCACGTTTTTTGCTTGAAGCAAACAAGCAAACAACTTTATTGAAAAGTCAAAATATTTTGAAATTAAAGTAATTTATCAAGTTTTTTTTATCTTTTGGTTCCAAATCATCAATTTAAAGAAATCGTATGAATGTATTAATCCAACAATATTACAAAACTCGTCCATTTTTTATTCGAGCGACATTCTCAATGTTGGTTGAAAGTCGGCAAAAATGACGAAATCCAACTTGTTTTGGAAAAATGTAAAATTGCCAACATTTTTTAAACACAAGTTCGTGAGAAAAATTTAGATTAGAATAAGTTCGGATAAGCGGAATGAAAATAAAAATGAAAAAAAAAATATGTTCCAGTCGTTGGACGATCCATTTCGTCGCGGTACCTGAAGCAAGATTTGATCGAAAAGGCAAACAAATTTGTCGAGTCATCTCTCAAGACGTCCCAAGACAAACAAGACATTGGCGTCGTCAGCTCGTTTTGGCTGCAACTCGCCAATTTGCATTTTCAACGCAACAATGTAATAACCGTTCCTTTCAATGTCGATGCATAATTTTCTCACGTGATGCCAATTTCCTTGAATAGCGCCTTTTTTTACTTGCTTCCAGTGCAAAGAGGCCACGCGAATTTTAGATGAGGTGCAAAAACTACCGGAATTGGATATCTATAGCCATCCCCTTGCGTATTTTCAACTGCAAGGAATGATCATCGATAACTATAAGACGGTGAAAAAAGATGCGAAGCATGCTGATTATTCTTATGACTTCGTCAGCATCTTTTATTCTCTGCTTTGCTTGTACGACACAATGGATCGTCCTAAATGTATGTTTATTACTGCTACTACCTGAAATAAATATATTCCTTTCAAGTTTTTTCAAAAATTAGATAAATTTTCAGAAATTATACATGTTTGTACACATTGACGAATCATTTTTTGTTAAAATTTTTTCTTGTTTGAAAATGTGCGAAATTTGAATAATAAGATAATGGAAAATTTTGGGATTTCCAAAATTTGTGTTGCTGAAAAAGATGTGAAGAAATGAGTGTCAAGTTACTCGAAAGAATAGTGACCATTTTTTCCAATATTGTAATTTTTTTGAAATTCGATGAAATCTAAAATACGTATTATGGGCAAAATTGCGAGTGTTATAATGCGACATTGAGCAACGATCGTTTGTTGAATGTTGAATGAAAAAAATTTGTCTTTATAGGTGACATAAGAGAAAGCTTTGCGTTCTGCAGTAACGTTTACTGTGACGTCTTGAGCCGAATCTCGTCCAATGGGAGCAGTCTCCTGGGCTACCGTGAAATAAGCGCCCACCTTTTCAAACAACACGAAATTATACAAAATTTGTGCTCCACTGTGCGCGTCGGCGCCATCATAAAGGAACTTTGCGTCATCGACCTTTGGCGTGGTCAACTCGAGGACTGCGAGGTCAGACTCGGCGGACTCGAATTCATCCTCGGCCTCGACGTCGCCGAACCTGACCAAGCCTTGACTCAAAAAAATAAGCGACAAAAACAGTTAACTGCTAGCGAAAAGAGGAACGAGAATAACACGCCAACTTGTCCAGTCCGCGACGCCGGCCTTTCTACCATGGTATGTGTCATAATTGACTACCTATATTTTTCCTACAGCAATCTTATTTTATAAATTTCGTTTTTTTAAATACAGTATTGTGTATGCGTTGTTTGTAGGGCTACACGGACCGCAACAGCATTTCCCCGATGCTGACGAAAAAAGTGATCGAACTGCCGAGTTTCTTGCAGCATGACACCAATTGCATTTGCTATAAGTGCAAGAACTGCATTTATCAAAACCTCGTGTTCAGTGCCATGCACACGAGAGCGCAAATGTACGCGATGAAAAATTGCACGGAAGAAGCCGCGCAACATTTTCATAACGCGAGCGTTCTCAGGGGAAAATTGTTGGACAAGGAATTGGCCGTTTTAGATAAGAGAGATGAGGCCATTGAGGGGAGATCTTTTTGGCTGAGCCCGCCTGTGTTGGCCGACTTCGTACTATTTTTAATTGATTTTAGCCGTTTCGTAAACCGCAGCATGGGGAAATGCGGAGTCGCTCTTGAATTGGCCGAAGAGGCCACGATCATTTGCCAAGAATACAGGCTCGAATCCCAAGCAATTCATCTCATGGCCAACGAGAATCTGTTCGAGATTTCCTACTCCTGTCAACCTCATGCCGGTATTTACCGTTTTTTGTTTTTTTACTCAATATTTTCCACACGTTTAGTATATTTGCTATTGTTATTCAGATATTTCTTGTCTTCCAGAATTTACCATGCCGCTGATGGAAAACGTTGACGTTAGCGACCTGTTGATACTGTCCGAGAGTGGAGATGGCGTGAAAACTCCAAGTAAGAAGGGTATTTTTTTTCACGACGCATAAAATTACAACTGGATGTATGTTTTTTCTGAATGAGCCAGACCTTATAAGTTTTTAACAAATTGAAAAACAACTCCGAATTATACTAGGGAATTACGTTTTATTTCCGAAAACTCGATTTTTAAAGAATTTTCATAAGTTCCTTAAAAATTTCAAATTTCCAAAAATTCGTGAAAAACTCAAAATATTGGGAAAATTTCGAGAAGAATTCTTGAACTGGTATTAATCAATCATTTTTAAATTTATTAGTGGCCAAGAATGGAAAACCGAGAGTGAAATCTAAGGCCAATGCTAAGCATTCAACGGACGAGTTTGGTGATAAAATCTCTAACGAGTACAATCGTCCTATGAAAAAGGCACTGCAAAAGTTGTTGGAAATGAAATCTCCATTGCAAGAATTAAACGAAAAAGGAGGTAGAGAAAAGAACGACGTCGATTCGAATTTGGAAATCGGTAAGTTCAAGTGTAGCATTACTTCTGGTGTTGAAAATCAACTGGGGAAGCGAGTCAAGGACAAAATTCAAAAGGGCATAAAGAAAGTATGCGAGATCGATGAGACAGGGCAGGATGAAAAAAAAATTCAGGGATACCAAGAGATGAACAAGGTGACGAAATTGTTAGATGCTCTAGTTATCAATGAGAAACCGTGCAAGCCAAAAATTTCAGCTGAAGCGCTGTTGGGTGTTCGTAGAAGCTCAAGAAATGTGACGCGAAGAAATTGAAATCTATTGCCTTGTAAACATAACTAGATACAATAATATATAGACAATACTGAGAAAATTTTTGACTCTCGTAAAAGGAATCTCGATGATATACAATTTTCATACTTTTGTAAAAATGAATTGAATAAATGCTATTAATTTTTCGTACGTGGTATTTTTTGATTCTGTCAAAAATGAATCGAATATCTGAATTTCTTAGTTCCGAGCTTATATACACGAGCGGCTCATTTCTTCTGAACTCGTGAACAGTGACTGTATGAGTGTCTACGTTCTAAAAACTTTGACCTGTTAGTTTACAATAATTCATTACGTGCAAAATTAAATTTGCTGCGATCCAATCCGTGATCCATAATCTATAATGAATATCGTAGTAGCATTTTCCTAGTTTAGCTTACGGCTTAATTCTAATCGTTCACGCACATCGCGAAAAACAATTTTTTGGTTCAACCGCGAGTTTTTCTGCACAGGGCACTGTTTTAATTAGATATCGATTTGTTCGACAAAATTCGCGAAACCGTTACGACGGTTACGACCGTTATTGGTTATATGTGGCTGTGTGGCAATTGATGTCCACATACGCCAGTTTTTTTGTCTGTAGTTGAGAGCCATTATAACGGTCGTATACGACCGTTATTGTGCGCGTGGGAAAAAATTGTGATTTTGCGATGTATGTACGGAATTCCAATATGGCGGCGAATGCACAGAGGAAACTACGCCAGTCATGTAAGTGTAAAAACTTTTTTCCTTATACACATAAAAAAATTATTCTACTTATCAATCAAGTATACTGACAATTTTTTCGATTTCTATCACGAAATATGTTTTTGAATTTCTCGTATAAAAATTGTCTCCTCTGGTAATGTTTATGTCGTAGTGGCTTGCAAGATGTTGAAATTTTCTCCGATCGGAAATTCAGACTTCAAGGATTTACGGAATCACCTGTATCTAGACATTGCTCACTGAATAAAAAAAAGGCATGAACAAAGTCTTGAAGCGTACGAAAATCAATTTAAGTTACGAAATTTGGAAAGTGGAAATACAGTTTCGAATGTATAAGATAGAAAATGTGCAATAATCTTCAAAATCGACAAATCCAATCAAATTATTCGAAAACTGACAAAACAAAAAATGTCCGATCTCCGACTGCATCGGAAATTTGTCATCTAAGAAATGTGAAAACTCAAAACTTGCATAATCTTGTAATTCGTAACTGGAAATAATAATATAAAATAAATATTTTCAGATCATCGGGTGAATACAAAAAATTCTTTGGACTATTAAAATTTTTCCCCGTTAAAAACAGGTATTCTACGCGTGAAAATAGTGCAGAATATTGGAGAAATTTCGAAACCAGTGAAGTTGCAATGTAAAAAACACTCAACTAGTCACAGCCCTAGGCCACTTAATCGCGTATGTTTTTCGATCTCGCGGGTGTCGACCGAGGGGAGACTTCGAAGTGGCCCTATAAATTCTCGCTAATCTGATTTCGGAAAGTGCGACTGCTTCCGGCCTCCCTAGGTGGACATACCCAAAATCGAACTCCGAGTTCTCTTAATTATCTTGAGCTAACTTGCAATTTTTCTCACATTGATTGAGTCTAAAAAAAGCGTTTTTCAATGATTCTGATGTTGAAATATTTTCACTTGATCCACGTCCCTATACACTGACAAAAAAATATGTAAAAACTCGAAATTCTGAAGGTGCAAAAAAAATGTATTCATCAACTCTCCAATATTCCAAGCTTTCTCCACTAAAATTGGGCTCTTTTCAGGAATTTCGCTTGATGATATTCTAAGGATAAAAAAATGGCTGCCTCCCTTACGGAAATTCCCCTTACCTTGAGGGTTATTCCGACCACTCAACTCAAGTGTTAACCCTTAAAATTCATCAGGGTGAACCCTCAAGTTTAGTGGTCGAAATGACCCTGAAAGTTTAGGGTTAACCCTCAAGTTGAGAGTCAACCCTCAAGTTAAAGAGAATTTCTGTAAGGGCTATTAATATGTGAGCGTTAAAGTTTTGTGAAAATTTCGACAATATAATCAAGCATAGTTTTTTCCACTTATGACACAAGAAACAGTACATTTACACACATTTCACTGATTCTTACACATTGATAGAAAGATTTGGCAGAGCAGGCATTTTCTGCCTGACGAAATACGTAACTATACTACTTGGAACACAGTAGAACTCGAATCATCTCGTCGAAAAGAAACTGGGAAAAACTATCCATGCTTCGATACTGTGAGAAATTAACAATCTTACACAAAATAACATCAAATTTCATGGAACTTCCATCATTTTTCCGAGTGTATTCCGCGTAAAGGGGTGTATTCAGGTAAAGCGGGTCCAAACGGGTCTGTTCTTTGGGGACAATGGGAGTTAGGTGCCTTCTTTCTTTAGGAAACTCAAACGAAAAGTTGAAAAATGTTAATGGGCGTTTTCAAAGTCTCTGCTCAACTCAGTATTAACCATTTTATCAATCATAACGATTTCCTCAAATTAGTAGTTTACACCTGCAATTACAATCCAAACTTTTAATTTATACTTCTTTCAACACCCAACATATGTATCCTACAAATTAGTACACGCGTTTTCTATCAGTTGGCGGTTGCTCTGGGGGCCAATGCGGTACGCCCTCGGTTCTACCAACATTCTGTTCATTTTTTTTTTTTTTTTTTGAGGGTTTGTGGTTGCTCTAAGAATTTCTCTCACTTCCATCAGCATTCATGAACAACAGCCCTAACCTGACCTTCAAATATTTGTTTCGTCTTCAAATCGGACGAAGCGGGCGGAATGTTTGGGATTCGTGTTTTTCTATCCTCTTACACAATCAACCCATTTCCTATTTATTCTCTCGACTCCTTATTTGGCCTCCGCTTAGAAAGTAAAGTTTCTAATTTGGGCAGTGGGACTAAGAGAGTGGGGGTATAGATGGGCCCGAGGTTCAGTCCATGAGGGTTTTGGGTCATTTTGCGTGCGTGCGTTGATAAGGAAACAGCCGTTTCGGAGTTCACGATTTGTGTACCATAGAATTGTCTCACTAAGGGGGTTAGTAACCTAACCTAGGGTTAGGGGTTAGTAACCTAACCTAACATTCAAGTCATTGACAAGGTTGTACCGGTATTTATATCTATATCTCTTTGTTGATTGATTTTTTTTGTCATTAAAGGATTTTGGGGTTCAATTTTGTATTAAGGGAGAAACTAAAACATTACTAAATATATGAGAGAAGATTAATAAGTGACTCGGGGTTTGAAATTATTGCCTGCACCCTTTATTTTGCTCGTCGGCTTTGTTCATCGCGGGATTTTTTTTCGAACTTGTGACATATCGAATCAACCATAAAAACACTATAAATTATCACAAAAACTACAGAATTTCACGAAACCATGTGAATTAAGTTTCGTGGATAACATAATTCCGAGTGCTGCACACACGTGGATCGAAAAAGCAGGAGACCGTAGCGAGCGTTCGGATTTCCACCCCAGTAATTTGGCAAAACACCGCCTGTAAGGCTGCGAATTCCGCTCGGACCACCCCAGCCATTTCCTGTCGGTCAAATCGTTTTCGCAACTCCTTGATAGTCTCAATAAATCGCGTTTGACAAGCTTGTTTGCCCGGGAGAAAAAAAATTACCATCACTTTCTCCCTCTCCCCACTGCGCTTACCCCGTGATGAAAAAAGTTTTACGAAAAACGCTCACGGTGTATTTTTCAAGGCTTGTATGAAAATTGCGAGTTTCAGGTCTCCTAGGTTTGATTTCATTCGGAATTATATAAATTTGGATGTTTAGATTAATAAAATTCCAGCCTTAATTTTCGGAATTGCGATTTTGTGAAATTTCTTAACAATATTACGGTTTTCATTATATTTAAGAAATTTGATGGTTTACTCAAATCTAATAAGGTTACCTTGTACGGTTTTTCGTAACTCACGAGGTCACCTCATAGTTTTTTTTGCAAAACACGCACTAAATAAACGCTTCGAGCCCCTGAAATAGCGCATTAAGGACGTCCATTTACGACCGGCGATATGGTATTTTACCTATTATCGTTCCTCAAGTCCTACAATGGTTCCTCAAGTCCGCTGAAATGTATGAAGCCTCTCTAACCTCGGCTGCGCCTCGGGACGAGATTTGGTACCATACATCGTCTCAGCCCGAAAAGCCACGCCTCAAGTCCTTGATACAAAAATATCGATATGAAACTTTACAAGTTGTAAAATAACACGCTTTATAAGTAGACGCAATGCAGATACAGTCGCAATTGAGCTCAGTTTTTGCACCATCAGTACGAATGAAATGCTGCACGATGATGGCACAATGATTGGGTAAACATGAATAATTAATTAATCGTCGCCCCGACAAGGAATCACTACTCGGGAATGTGCAGCACCACTTGTTTCGCTCGCTTCGGCACATAGCACCCTTCGTGGATGAGTGGCGCTGAACGAGTCTTTCGAGGTGCACGCGTGTACAAACAAGTCACGTACATGAGTGAGACAGACCCTGCAGGGTTTGCGGAATATCGGAGTCGAGTAGCGTAATGCGAGATTCAAATTGTTGGACTCCCCACATGAACCGCGCTCCCGATGAGTCCATTTGGATTCCGGTACTGTCGCGTTCAATGATTATTATTTTTCGCTGCGAATTTTCCTGGCGATGTCGACTCGATGGAAATTTCGTGAATTTTTTACTGTAAATCTCGCTTGGATCTGCCGTGTGTAGGGTGAGCAAAATGAAACGGACATTGTTTATCAAGGGGCCAGCTCCCATCCGCAAAGTAGAATTTAAAATTATTATTTCTGGATTCATTGTGAGTCGAATTCGAAAGTCCATTTCCGAACACAAATTCATGATTTTTGGCGTTATGAGTTTGAAGTTGACAGTTTTGAGTAAAAATTTCAAGTTTCTTATAAATTTACATGCGAAAGTTATGAGGCGCAAGTTTTGAGTTGAAACTTTTGACATCGTATTTATAATAAATTTCATACACTTTGGATATTCATGATCTGAAAACAAGAAATATCAATATCATCCTCGTACCGCAAATTTCACGACCAAAAATAGCCGTTCAAATTCCGCGGAAACTCGTGAATCCCTAGAAAACTCGAAACATCAAATTCTCTTTGCAATAATCGAGTAAAAATCACAGTGGTAGAACAAGCACTTCCACTCAAAACATCTCAATTCGATCACGAGTTACAACAACCTGGCACGAACCCTTTTCAGCGTAAATTCATTTCTCTGCAGAAACTTTCGCCATCGACTTGACTTCCCAATGATGGAAGGAAAACTCGGTAGGGTCGCCGGTGCGATAAGAAACATTTTTCATTTCGTTAGCCGAGAGCCCTGGACGAAAGCTCTCGTTGTGTGGGACGATAAGAATGGAGGCCCCCGCGGAAAAGCAACGCTCGCTTTCGAGTTTATTCGTTCTTTGGAAAAGCATTACTTAAACGTCGCGCCGACGCTTGATACACTCACAATCAGTGTCTGGACTTTGAGAAATGAATTTTTCTCGTTCCCGAGAAAAGTTGAATGAAACCTGTTGACGAAAACCAGATTGCCGCACTTTTCCATCTCTCATACGTAACTCTGAACCACTGTGTTTTGCCTTTATACGAGTGAGTATAAGACAAAAATTACCAATTTCAAAAAAATCCCTTCATAGGGAGAACCACCCAAGTGCAATAGGTATAATAATATGCAAAATCAGAAAGAAACTTGTGCAATTTTGTCGGAGCTAGAGGCCTTCGAAGCAACCATTCGTGACTTTGAATTGCTGGAGATAATGAATTATTTGCTAACAAGAGTTTGTTGGTTCCTTAATTCAAGGGGCTGAGTAATACAAGGATCCTCTTCAATAGGGCGCGTACCCCGATGTGAGTACACACAGGGGTCGAGTGGTGAGAAATGACTATTCCGAGATTTTCGAGGATTAGTTCGGGATCACGATCCTGCACTCGCGCGGGTGCGTGTCACGTGAAAAATGAGACCCACATCTTCCCTTTTATTAAGCGATCTTGGAGCCAGCCGGTCTTGCCTGCACCCTTACGGGGGCGCGATCCAGATTGCGAGGGTCGTTAATCGCGGCCGGAACAACTTTCATAATGCCGTTTGTCTTCTCCGAAAGTCAAATTTCCGCATCTTATACTCACTTCACTGGAGGTGTTCAATCAAGCTTGGTTTCGGGCGGTTTACTACGAAGAGATTTTTTTGGGTATGGGTATATAATGAAGACTGCCCTGCTCAAAAAAGTCATTGAAAACTATTAAAAACCATTGAAGACCGTACGATTTGTCCATTGTCAATGGCTCTCCATGTTACGTAAGGATTTTCGATGGTTCCAATCCCTAGCCAGCTGAGAGCGATGAGATTTCGACGCCAAAACGTCTCCAAAAAGCGATGTTTAGGTGACGTTTTAGTTACTGTTAAATCATTGAAAAATCATTATGCTTATACACAATGTTTGCTAATTCTATTTTCAATCGTTTTTTGCTAAATTTGCAAAATTTTAGTTCTGAAAATTTGATAACTCTGAGTTTCTTAGAAATTTTTTGAATTTAGTAACGTTTTTCCGGAATGTGAAAATATCGGGTTTTTTGAAAAATTTTGAATGTTAGAGATTTTACGAAAATGTTGAAATTTGTTGAATTTTAGAAACATTCGTGAATTTGAAGTTTTCTTTTTTATGAAAAAATTCTAGGTTTTTCGGAAATTCGAAAATTTGCAGTTCTACATCAGATTTGCGAATTTTAAGTTTTTCTGAAAATTCGAATATTTTGGGATTTTCGAAAAATTTAACGTTTAGAG
>JAPYZK010002454.1:0-31696 GCA_030522785.1 Platygaster equestris | reverse complement strand
GAAATTTGAGCTAGAGCCTCATAAACTGATAACAAATGGTGTATATACATTAGCAAAATGATCCAAAAAAGGTTATAAAAATGTTTGCGCATTTTTTAAAATGTTGAAAAAAAATGTTTATAAAAAAACATCATACAACTTTTATAAGAACACTTTATAAAAAATGCAAATTTTATAAAACTTTTATAAAACCGACCTTATAAAAATTGTTATAAAAATTTTGTCGAAGATTTTTATAAAAACTGGAATCACTAGGGTTCCACCAAACCTTTTTCCCCAGTCTATCTAAACTGCACTATTACCCAATGAAGCAATGATGAAACAATGGAGATGTAACAATTTCATCTCGTAGAAAAATGACAGCGCAATGACATAAAAAACGAGAGTTGATAGTTGTATTCGTAAACAATCGCAGTTTTTGCAGTGTAGCGAATGCAGCGAAGATCTAGATCTCTCTCAATGAGACGTAATCGAGTTGGACTCGATGGGAATTGAGGATCGTGCGTTGATTGAATTTTGGGGGTTTGGGGGGGAATCGGGCGTAATGATCGTCATTATCTTACCGCATGTTGGGCCCGTGCAAACTTTGATTGAAATGAAAGTGCGCGAAAACAAAGGAAAAAATGTTCGGGCGTGCTTTGGTCTTTGCCAAATGCCGTCTATGCACACACTGACGTGCACTGACAGTTCTGACAGCAGCAGGGGAAAGGCGAAGAGCTGGGTGGGTAATCATGGATCGGGCACTGGCTACGCGCAGGCTCTGATAGTCTGATACAGCACTTGCGATCTTGAATGCAATCGCAGCTGCAAGCGCTCTACCATGGCGGCATATATTTAGCATATGGAAATGTGGAAGGGATCGATTTTATAATATGAGAGTCGTGGGGACCCTAGGAATTTTGATGGTTCTTATATGAGAATTGTGAAAATTTTTGTGGTATCTCGAATTTTTGTAGGAGTTTTAGTGCTTTGTATTAATTTGATTAATTTTGAGTGTTTTGTAAGTGCGATGTATATGCGATCAATATATAAATATATAATAAGTATATAAATCGCGATCGATTTTTGAGAAGATATTGAAAAAATTTGAAAGTGTTGGATAGTAGTATTCCTATAGGAGAGTTCGAACACGCTTTGAAAATTTTGAAAAATTTCGGGAATTATCGTAATTTCAAACATTTGGGAGACTGTTGAAGTTTCAAAAAGTTTGGATTTTGAAAATTTGGGAGACTTCCGTTTGCGGAAAGTTTTTGATTTCTATAATTTCGCAAATTTTGAGAGATCTAAAATTTTCAGTCCGCAAAAATGTGGTAGCTTTACAATTTTGAAAAATTTCGACAATTTTGCAAATTTTGGAAATTTCTGTATTTTCGGAAACCTTGAGAATTTCGAAAATGTTGAAAATGTGGAATTTTTTTTTTGACTTCCTATTATTTAGTGAATTTTGAAAGCTCTAAAATTTTCAGTTCCCAAAAATGTGATAAGTTTACAGTTTTAAAAAATTTGCAAAATTGTCGAAAATTTTTTAAATTGTGAGATTATCAACATTTTTGGAGACTGCAAATTTCAGAGCTCTCAAAATTTGTAAAATTATAAAAATTTCAAAAAATGTCTTAATTTCTAACAATTTCGAAATTGGCAAGTTTTCCGAAAATTTTGAAATTTTAACAATTCTCAAAATTGTCGGAATTTATTTAAATTGTAAAGTTATCAAAATATTTGGCGACTTAAAATTTTAGAGTTCTTAAAATTTTCGGACTTTGAATAATTTAAATTATCAATCAAAAGTTCAGTTATACATTTTTAAATTAGAGTTTGCGGACTTCAAAATCTCGAATTTCCTTCATCACGAAATACAGAATCTATCATTTAAAAAATGAGAATTAATTTCGATTAATTCTCATTTTTTAATTTTTAATTTTGTAATTTTTCCAGCTCTTCAGTTTTTTGTTTAAATTTTCATGTTGACAATTGTATAAATTATGTTAGCACGTTAATTAAAAATCAAATCAACACATTTTAAATTGTGTTTATTTCTACTTTTATTAATATATTTGCTAAGCAACATTCAATCAGAACTATTACAACCCAAACTAAATGTACTCAAATCGAAAAACACGTAGTTTATGAAGTGAGCATTTCTGAAAGTACAATAACAAAATTGTATGTTACATTTCAGTTCGAAGTTTCATTCGTAATTGTACCTTCCATTCACTTCTGCAGTATCACGAATCAAATCTTAGGTAACAAAAATATCAAATCTCAAGAAAAAAACATACGCATATGAAAAATAAAATAGTGCGAATTGAAAAGTTCGAAAATTGATAATTGATTACTCATCTCCTTTTGTTAAAAATACTGTGTTCTCGAAAATTGAAATTTTTTGCCTTTATCGCCATTCTTGAACATGCATACTTTTTTTTAAATATTCATATTATCAATTTTTAAAAAAAGACTGAAGTATCATAATTGACTTCTAAACTGGTTTCATAACTGATTGTGAGGAGTTCATGGATACAAAGAATATCATTAATCTTTCGTTTTTTACGTAATACGTAACAACTTATCAAGTGTTTAAATATTATTATGGAAACTAGAACAGTTACCCAGCGTTGAAAAATATTACGAAAATTAGAAAATTATCATTCTTTGAAAATGCCTTTTTTTTGCATCGATAGATACGTTTATCACTGAAAATGGGCGATATTTTTTGTTACGGGCAAATTGGGGTGATAAATGAACAAAAAATAGAAACACAAAAGTTTACAAAAATGATAATATTGCTCTCTCTCTTACACCAAACGACTGCTCTTGTAAGAGAGAAAAGGACAGTTGCGTAACTTCTCAACCCTAACAAAAAGTGATCTAGAATTCCGAAAAAATGTTTCATACTCCAAATTTCTGTACAAACGTTCGTAAACTGCCAAAAATGAACACATTTTCGATCTAAAATTATTTTCGAACAATTGACTATTTTTATTTTCAGATCTCAATCCAACCAACCAAAAAACAAAAACCGCCAAAATGCATTTGCACCAGCGATTTATGTCGCTCCCAAAATTAAACCCCGAATTTTTGCAATCCATAAAATCGAACAGTCATTTCGCGAATCAAAATGTTTTCGATTCTCTCGAAAATCTCGACATCATTCGAATGATTTTGGTTCAAAAACTCCATGAAATCAGTACCACAAATCCAGCGCAGCAACCGAAAAATTCGGTCCCCTTGAATTTCGACGTCAAAAACGTTCTCAGGCTG
Organism: Platygaster equestris; assembly: GCA_030522785.1. Taxonomy (NCBI): domain Eukaryota; kingdom Metazoa; phylum Arthropoda; class Insecta; order Hymenoptera; family Platygastridae; genus Platygaster; species Platygaster equestris. Next base: position 28,438 of record JAPYZK010002454.1, on the reverse strand, counting down.
AAATTAAATCAAGAAAAATTACCTATTTTATGGGACGTTCTTACTCTTCGAATGACCTTGTTCACGAACGCGGAAAATTTGACCCTCGAATTGGAAAAATTTCGATCGTCAAATGAAAATTGCATTTTCGAAGACGCGGATTCGAGAATTTTGTACTTGAAATTTCTCGAAACTTTTCTGGACGCTTTTCATTTGCAGTCTTTCATTTTCGGAACTTCGTTGGACAAAGTTTCCCAAGATCTGGGAAAATTCGTTACGGAAGACGCGAGGAAAATTGTGAACGCGATGGAAAACTCGGAGTGGAAATTTTTGCCTTCGTTCTTTTCGAAATCGATTTCTTTGGTTGGCAGGGACGAAATTTTGGAAAATCTTTGTGATTTGATTCTGGGGAGGAAAGATAACCCGGAAAATGCGTTTTCGGTTTTTTGTATCGTCATTGAAACGTGGTTTCCTTCGAATTCGGAGGATTTTTCGGATTCGGCTTCGATTATTTGTTTCAGAGAAGAAATTTGGTCTTTGTTGATGAAAGAATTAACCTCGGAAACTCAGTACGTTCGGAAACAAGCGCTGTATCTGATGAAGAAAATTCACCAGATGGTGAAATTTTGCTTGAAAAAAGGTTCCAGTTTTTCCTCGAAAAATGGTGTTATTCCTTTTGTTTGCAAGGACGGGGAAATCGGGGAAATTTCCGACACGTTTTTCTTGGTTTACGAAGCTTTGGAAGAAAAACAAAAACAATTTATCGTTCCAATTCTCCCTTTTTTCGAAATGTTGATGAATGCTTGTCGAAATCATCAAATTTGTGGAAAATGTTTCGACGTTTCCTGGTTGCACGTGGTTTTTAAGAGGATTTTGCAACACGAAAATAATTTCGTGATGAAAGAAGGACTCAAAACAGCTTTGAAAATGGACCCCATTTTCTTCAACGACGATTTTATTGAATTTTTGGTCAACACATTGAACAATATGTCGCTGTATAAACTGGAAAATGACCAAAAACACCCGGAAATCGTCACGGAACTTTCCCACTGTTTTTGCAGGGCAGAGGAAAACAATGTTGACCTGATTTCGAGGTTCATTTCGGCTTTTTCCAAAATTTCCTGGAGCCCGGTTTCGATTTATCACGTGACTTCCGCGATTCGACTCGTTCCGAAGAAAATTTCCAACGTCCATTTTTGGGACGAAAATTGTTTGAAAAGCGTGAAAATTCTCGTCGAGGAAAATCTGAGGAAACACTCGAAAATGCTGCGTTTCGCTTCGCAGGTGAACGTGGCGGAAAGTTTGATTTTCTTTACGGAAAATCCGGACTTTTCGGTCGTGGAAAATGTTCTCTCGGCTTTTCCGAAAAATGAGGCTTTGTCGAGGAAAAATTTCGTCTGGGAAAGTGTCTTGAATTGGTTGAAAAAAGATGAGGAGGCGGAATTGAAGGCTCGAAAATTCGTCATCGATTTTTGCGAAGATGACGGAAACTGCAGGTACAGTTTTTCGATGATGTTGATGATTTTTTACGACGCGCGATTTATCTTCAGGGACCATAATTGTCCGGCGAAAAAATCATTTTGCAAATTGTTGAGTAGTCTTCAGGGAATTTCGGCGAGACCGTATGCAGATTTTCGGTCAATTATTCGGGTTTTGGAGATGGTTTCGAATTTGTTGGATTTTTGTGGGAAAAATGACGAAAATGATAGGACTTTGGTGAACCTTGTCGCTCCCTACGTCGAATCTGGGTTGGATTTCGTGTTGGCTAGACTCAAAAACTCGAACGAAGACGGAGAAAAATTGGCAGAAATTTCAAGCACGTTTATTCGTTGGAGTAGGAGAGACTCTCGTCAGATTTCGTTGTCGTGTTTGGAAATTTTGAAAAATCCGGGAAAATGTGATGGATTTCGGAGACTTTTCGCCATGCGTATTTTGTACCTTTGCGAAAAATTTTCTTTGGAACAGGGGAAGGAGACAGTCGAAGGAAAAGAGGACATTTTCGAGGTTTATCGAGCTCCTTTTGGCTTTTCGAGAGAGAATTCGGTCGATTTGACGGGAAAATTGGCATCGGAGTTTTTTGTTCTTGTGGGAAAATTTTGTGTCGTTTGGTTGAAGAGGAATGGGAAAACAGAGAATTTTGTTGATTGGCTTGAGTACGCTTCGGTGCTTCTGAATTCGAGTGGGATCGAAATTCTTCCGGTTGTTTGCGAATTGTTGTACGGAATAGTCACGAAAAATTTGTTTAATATCGAAGATTTTGGGAGAATTGGAACTTTTTTGAAACTTTGTTGGACAAACGCTTTGCATGGGAAAAAAAGTGGATATTTTTTGTCGTCGGTTGAGTGGATTGTGGAAATTTTGCGGGTTTTGGGGGATAGGGGATTGGAGATGGGCGGAATTTTGAGAGAGGTAAGAATTGAGAAAATGCTTGGGAATTTTAGTAGGTGTCGAATAAGTTTGGAAAAATTATAAGTTTTGATTTTTTCGGGATGATAAGTATGAAAATACTGAAAAGTTGATGATAATCTATCATTTTTTATTTGAAATGGAATTATTGTAAGTAATTTTTGTCGATCATGTTTAGAATGTTTGAATTTCGAATTCAAATTTCGAGTTTAGGTTGAATATTGAAATTTTGAAGGTTCTCTGATTTTGCTATTGAAGTATTTTTTGAGCGAAAATCAGAATTTGCGAAGAAAAAGAACGCATGACAGAGACTTTCGAAATTGTTAAGTTTGAAATTTTTGGAATTTGTTTTTGTAAATTACGAAATATTAAATTCGGAAAAATTGAATTCGATGTTTCCAAATTTTCAAACTTCCGAATTTCAACTTGGTATTAAAAAAAAAAAATTATTAAAAAATTCAAAGATTATGAATATTTCGAGTTCAGTTACTTGCGAAGTTACATTATTTGAAATAGAAAATTACATTCCAAATTGTTGAACTGTTGAATTTGCGAATTCCAAGTTTATTCAAATTTTTGAGATTCTTTGATTTCACAATTAAATAATTTTTTAATTGGAAATAAAAATTTGCAAAGATAAGAAATGGATAAAATCAAATTTTTAAGTTTCATAGTTTCAAATTGTTGGAATTCGTCTTTGAATATTACGAAACAGGAAATCCGGAAAAATAGAATTCGATGTTTCCAAATTTTTAAACTTTCGAATTTCAACTTGGTGTTCCCAGAAAAAATCGTTAAAAAAATCAAAGATTATGAATATTTCGAGTTCAGTTACTTACAAAGTTACATTATTTGAAATAATTACATTCCAAATTGTTGAACTGTTGAATTTGCGAATTCCAAGTTTATTCAAATTTTTGAGATTCTTTGATTTCACAATTAAATAATTTTTTAATTGAAAATAAAAATTTGCAAAGATAAGAAATGGATAAAATCAAATTTTTAAGTTTCAAAGTTTCAAATAGTTAGAATTCGTCTTTGAATATTACGAAACAGGAAACTCGGTAAATGGAACTCGATGTTACCAAATTTTGAAATTTACAAATTCAAACTTAATTTACAAAAAAATAGTTAAACAATTTAAAAATTTGAAAAGTTTTGAGTTCTGTGACTTACGAATTCACATTACCAATCACGTCAATTTCAAATTCAAAAGTTTATACATTTTAAGTTCTCGAAATCGGAAACTTTGGATTCTGACATAACGAATGATATGAAATTTGCGTTTTGTAGGTGATAGAAGCAATTTTGAGTGAAGGAAACGAAATACTTCATTTGAAACGACTTGTTTTATCAAGATTGTTGAGTTTCCATGCAGAATTCGTGAATGAAATTCTAGTGGATTGTCTTTTGCACGGAGCTGTGATTAGGCAAGATCAAAAGATCGAAATTCAGACTCGGGAGTCCGTGAGCCAAAAGTTTCAGCAACGAAATTTGAGTGGGCATGGAAACGTTGTTTCTCGTCTGTGAGTACTTATTGTTTGAATAATAATAATAAATTGAATCAACGATTCCAAAAAGTGATGCAGATTTTTGAACTTTCTGTTCGTAATTTATATATTCAAAAATTTTGAAGGTTTCGATTCCAAGTTGAATGATTTTGCATTCACATCCATTGAAATGCGATTTTTTTAAATTTGTATTTTATCAAAATTTCTGCTTTACGAATTTCATGAATTTTTAAACTTTAGAAATTTGCCATTTGAAACAGTTTTATGATTACGAAATATTTGGATTCGTCAGTTAAATAATTTAATTAGTTTCGTAATTTACTGATTTGGATTGTTTTTCGTTTTTTATTTATTTTCGCAAATTTCCCAATTCGAGTTTATAATTTTGATTTTGTGATCTTTGAATTTCAATTGTAAGTTCAAAGTTTCAGCTTCATTTCGAGGAAATTTACGATTTTGGATTTTGAAATTTTGTCAGACATTCATAATTTGAATTGTTTTTAGATATTTCGTAATCTTAGAAAATTTTCGTGAAAATTTTGTTGCGGTCTGAAAAACTTTGGAAAAATAAGGGTTTTTCGATAATTTTTCGTAATTTTTCTAATCTGGGGAAAAGTTATAAAAATTTCTCAAGCCGTAGTGAATTTTTTTATAATTTAGGAAACCTAAAGAAATTAATTAGACATTTCTAGACTTTGTAAGACTTTCGAAAATTTCCAAATTTTTAGTGTAATCACAAGAATTCGAAACTATATTCAAATTAACTTCGAACTTCGTAAGTTTTTGAGTGAAATTTTCGAAATTCACACCAGGTTTTGATAATTTTCCAGAGTATTTTGGGACGGAAAATTTCAAAATAATTCGGAAATTTCAGGTAATTTCCGAACTGTGGAAAATCTTTTTAGGTGATTTTCAAAAATGATTCAGCATTTTAATAACAAATACCGTAAAGTTAAAAAAAAATGAAAAATTCCGAAAAAAGGTGTAGAACTTGAAAATTTTTAGGCAAAATAGAGTATACAATTATAATCTTTTATCACATACGCGTCAAAAACAAATTTCTGCCAGAATTCACCTCAACATAATGTTCCAGTATTTCAAATATGTGGCTTCACGATTTTCCCCTAGATTCAATCGAAAAGTATTAAAAATCTAGGGGAAAAGTGAAGGCATATATTTTAAATACTGTACTAAATGCAAAATGACCGTGAAAGTACCGGGAATTTGAAAATGCCTTTTCGATCAATATACAAAAACGTCAACAATTTTTAAGTTAAAAAGTTCGAAATGTAGGAAAAAGATGAATATTACTTCCACAGAAACTGTAATATGGATGCAACGATTCGAGCTCAAGCAACGAAAGAACTTCTTCATCTCGTTATGCACTCAAAGATGGAAACTGAGAAATTATTCCATATTTTGATGCATAAATTGAACGAAAACAAAAGAAAGCGATATTTTGGGGATTCTCACACCCACAGACGAAACCACAGAATTTTGCAAGCTTTGCTAGTGCTGCAACCAACTTTGAATAAAGTACTTTTTTTTTAATCATCATTATGAAAAATACGTAATTTTGAACTTCGTAAATCAAAATAACTCAATTTTTATGGTTTTTACGGTGGCCGAAAATTACAAAAATTCTGTCAAATTTAAAATTAGGGAAACTAAAATCCGTAAATTCGATTTTCGAGACTATATTTTTCATTTTCGAGTCTCGAAAAAAAATTTTTTCTAATTTTCCAAATTTTCCTATTTTCGAGTTTCGAAACAAAAAATTTTGGATTTTCGAAATTTCCGTAACTGTTCCCAAGTCGAATTCTCGTAACTTTCATCGTGATTTATCGTATAATTTATATTTGAAATCACCGAAAAGTTAATTAGTACACATTTTTGTTATTTAGGACTGCAAAATATTTTTGCACGATGTACTTTACGAGTTGCTGCTTTCGGACACTCATCAACACAGCGTTAGGCTGATGAGCGAGTGGTTGCTGACCAGAATTTACGCAGAGGATGAGGAGCTTCGGAAAAATATTTGGCGGCTGTTTACTGAGGTTTTTGAATTTTTACGATGGATTATAACATTAAATATCGTATTTTTGTAATACATGATTGAATTGGCCAAGATTTTGAAGAAATAATTTTAAACAAAGTTGTATGTAAAATGATGAAAATCTATTGAAAAATTGATAATTTTCAAAGTGTATGAAATGTCGCATTTTTGTAATACATAATTAAATTGAACAAGATTTTGAAGAAATAATTTTAAACAAAGTTATATTTAAAATGTCAAAAATCTATTGAAAAAATGTAATATGTAATTAATTTTCATATGTGCTAAACATTCTAATAATGTTTAATTAATTTATTATCAATATTATCAATATAATTAATCATTTTCAATGTATAATGTTTCATTCAATTTTCCAGATGAATGAAAAACGACCGGGAAGTTTGCGTTCCGTTCTCTGTATGATTTACCACGTGTCCCGAAGTTTGCCTGTTGATCGACAAGAGGATTTTTTGGATGTTGCACTGTTTCATATAACTCCTTGTTGCATGGGACAACAATTCAGCATGAGATTGTACAGTCAAGTATGAAAATCGGATGCATATAGACCCGCATTCAAGGGCGTAGACAAGAATTTTACCAGGGAGGGGCATTTTATATTCTATATGAAATTTACGTGAATTTTTGTATGAAATTTTGGAAGTTGGAAGTTTTATGGAGTTTTTAAGTTTTTAAGTGTTTGGAATTTGAAATTCCGAGTTCTGGAGATGTTTGAATTTTTTTAATTTCGGAGATTTGTGATTTAGGAGTTTCGAGGTTGTACAGTTTCAGAATTTTCTGAGTTAATTGTGAAATTAACTAATATTAATATTAGTTTACATAAGATTATATATATATATATGATATTACTATACATAATTTATATGTATATTAATATATAATATAAATTTAGTTTTGAACATTTTCAAAGTACATACTGAATTTTATGAGACATGAAACTGACCCCCTCCCCTTGGCTACGCCCTTGCTTTCATACAAGCGTTTTTACTGAAATGTAAAATTTTTTGTTTTAGGTGATATTTACGAAAATCTACGACATTTTGAAAACCGCAAAAGAACTCCGAAACATCGAAGAAAAATACATGAGCGTTTTCAAAGGAGTCCAAGAAAGTTTGCGACATGGAAATTTGATGACGAATTCTGTCAAATTGAATGAAGATTTTTACTTGACAGTGTTTTGTGTCGAAAAAAACTACACTTTAGAGGTAAAATAAATACAGAAAACGCGTTCAACATTTGTTCAAATGCATACAATAATTCTTCAAGGAAATCTGACAGAAATTCAATTGAATTTTATTGTTCTGAAATTCGGTTTTTGAAATTGATGAACCGCCTTTTTATTTACCAAAATAAATTCAAAGTAACAAATTGTCCAATTGTTGAATCCAACAATAGTTGACGTAAAGTTGAAAAATAAAATAATGTTTTCGTGTCGCATATAAAATTGCGATAGATTCAACATTTTTTGTTTTCGATAAACGTATTAAAAAATGAAAATTGATTAAACTGGGAGTTATATGATCGAAATTGTAATTAAAAATCGGTTGTCCGTCAAATCGAGCATTTTGGATATTCAACTGCGATAGTTAATTGATTTGTGATTAACAATAATCGAATGCAAATTTTCAGACGATTTACTCGGAACTTCCTCGTTTGACGAATCTTTGTACAGAAGAGTGGATTTCCCCGGAAATATTCCAAGATTTGGGTTTTATCGAAAACCCAAAATTTTCGGGATTTTTGACTTTGTACAATGTCGATGACGAAATGAAATATGTGAAAATTCCTTTTTACATTTCCAAAACTGAAGGTAAAACGTTATTTTATGTGTTACAATGATTTAAAAAAAAAATTCAAATGTTCTTAAAATCATGTTTAAAGCAAATTTCTAATAACTTTGGAATTTTTGTTTTGTTATATTTTTTTATATAAATATGCATAAAAAATTGTATATCAAATAATTATAGTAAAATGTATTGATATTGTATAAATTAATGTCTATTGCATTTAATTATATATTATTTCGGTATAAAACATTTTCAGTGTTCGAGCGTAAAATTTGAAATTTTCATTTTGTCAAACTCTAATTTTCTGCAAATTATTCACTTTTTCAATTTTCAAAAAATTTTCGTTTCCCAATTTCCAAAATTTGAAATTCTTTGATTACATTCTTTTTACTTTTGAATTTCCCGAAATTTAAGAACTCAATGCATTATTTATGTAATTACTGACTGTAATTTGAATTCATCATTTCAGATTCAGACGCAAATTTGACGAAAATTGACACTTCGGACATGCAAAAAAAGTTGATTCCATGGAAAACGATACTTCCTTTCAACAAAAACTTCGGAGAGTTACAAACTGCATTCAAACAACGAGAAAAAATGTCGAATCCAAAAAAAGGAATAATCATCGTAGCTTCTCTCGTGGACAGACTTCCAAATTTGGGCGGAATTACGAGAACCTGCGAAATTTTTGGCGTCCAAGAACTCGTCATTTCGAACCTCAAACACTTGCAAAATAAGGAATACCAGAATCTCAGTGTTTCAGCTGAAAACCATATTAAGATAATCGAGGTGAAAATTTCATCATTTACCAAAATTCTGAATTTTCAAAAAAACTTGCCAGAATTCCGAAAATTCTCAAACCTGTTGGAATTTAAAATATCCGATACAAAGTCCCGAAAATTTAAAAATAATTGAAGTTTCAATTTCTGATGAATGAAAAAGTTGAAAATTTGTATACGGAGAATTATATTCGTGTACTTTTCATATTTTCCATAATTATAGCTCCGAATACAATCACCAAAATCTAGATGATCCATTACTTTTAAATCTGTTCATTCCTGTTTAAAATATTGTTCCACTAGTGGCGAAATGTATCATTTTTTTCAACATCAAATTTCTGTCTTCAGGTGAAACCTTACCAACTGCCAGAATATTTTTCAAACAAAAAAGAACTCGGCTGGTCCTTGATTGGCGCGGAACAAACAATGAACAGCATAAGTTTGAGCGACCTGAAATTCGAAGAAAAAACTGTCCTCGTACTAGGGTGATCATATAATCCACATATCTATTCAATTCCAACTGTAACTCCCAAACAAAAATCGAAATCGCTGTATCAAATCACGATTTTGCTAAAGACTATTTTATTATTATTATATTATATATTTTATTATTATTTATTGTATTCGACTCAAATATTGTTGTTACAGAAACGAAAAAAATGGAATTCCAGCGAATCTTATTCCCTTGCTCGACAAATGCGTGGAAATTCCCCAATTGGGCGTGATAAGGTCGTTGAATGTCCACGTTACGAGTGCAATTTGCATATGGCAATACGTGAGTCAACATTCACTGAATCAAGCAAGACTGGATTAATTCAGATACTGTAATATATCTCAATTGTATTTCTCGCCGTGAAGAACAGAGTTTTTTACAATATAATTATTCGTACTCTACAAGTCGTGAAGTTACTTATACATCATAACCGATGATGTGGCGTTTGCCGATGCATTCGCCAATGAAGAACCAGCAGTAAACTTCGATGGCGACTAGGGTGTTGAGCCACGCTTCTTTGACCGTGAGCTGCTTGAATTTCCCTGTTTTCGCGGCATGCATCAGGTTTGAGATGCCAGATCGAATCGCGGGGATGTCTCTGGGCGTGGGTGGGACCAACTCCACTTTGGCGTAATATTGAATAGTTTTCAGGGCGGGTGTTGCTTCTGCTATCGCCACTGTAACAGAGATGGTCGTTATTTGATTATTGGGGCAACTGAAAATATTTATGGAGAACATGGAAATGTTTGTTTATTGTTTATACAAAAAAGGGATCTTAATATTATGTCATAATATTTATTTTATAACAAGTATTGGTAAAATTGCACTTTAGCGACTTTTGGGAAAAAGGGTTTAAAACAATAATTTTTTTTCTCAAACGGCTTATTTCAACGTAGAAGTTGATAAAAAATAGGCGGAAGGACGATTATTGAACAATTTCAATTGTTATAAACATATAAAGTTATAGGTTCTAATTTGACATTGGGTAATGACAGTGGAAAATGTCAAGCTTTGGAATTTTTACTTTTCTGAGATAATCTACTTTCATTTGCAAATTTTTGTACTACGTGAATTTCAATTTTTGAATGACAAATTTTAATTTTTTCAAACTCTAGAATGTGACTAACTAGTAATTATTTTAAGATTCTTTTGATTTTTATAAAATTTTTGAATGTATATGACATAATATTTATGAATATTTTTACATTTTGCAAATATTAAACATTTGGAATATCACTTTGAAATAAAATAATTCTAGGAAATTGTTTAAAAATTAAAAAAATGTTACTTTTTCAAAAATTCAGAATATTTTACAAATTAAGAAAGTGTTTGAAATTCATGAAATATTTTGATACCAAATTCGAAACAATTTTTTGGAAACAAGAATGGACATTTTTCATTATTTCAGGAAATTTGAAAATTAGTCAATTCTGACAATTTGATGATTATTTAAACTTACAAGTTTTTCCAAATTTTTAAATATATCTTTCTAAAAAATATAAATATTTCAAGAATTTTTCTTACTGAAAATACAGAAAATTTTTGGAATCCAAGCTGTTTAAAATTTTGCAATGATATCAAAATTTCTAATTGACACAATTTTATAATACAAAAAGTATCAAGAAAATTGACAATACCAATTTCAGTTTATTATTACCCTTAGTATTTTTTTTTTACTTTTCCTTCAAATTTTGCATACAAAAATAAATCCAACTCCACATGTCAATGAATCAGAAAATTCGAATCCGAAAATCATCATTACGTAAAGAAATAGCAAAAAATGTACACAATTCCAAAACGTAACATACTCCTAAAACCTAACCTCCAAACACAAACTTTCTCCTTCCCAATGTTTTGAATACGCATTAATAACAGCGCACAAAAAGAGAAAATTAAATAAATTGAAGCATTATTCACAACTAACGTTCAGACGAATTTGAAAAATTGCTCAAACGGTAAATTAATGTTATATAAGATCACTCCAAAACGTCATGTCTCTTTAAAACCAAGTAAAACATGATATTTTGATAGCATGATTTTCCTCATCGTAGAACTAACAGCGGTGATTCAAGTTTCACTTACACTTCAAAAGTGCCGATGTTTTTTGGGCTATTCCTGCCATTTTTTGAAATTGATGTTCCTATTTACTTTTCAAAATTTTATTGCCAATGGCACTGAATGGCACGAACTGACGACACTGACGAATACTCACGAACACGAAAGCAACCAATTGAACTGAACTGAACCAATCAACCAACACTTCGAACCGAAATTCGAAGTTCGAACTTCGAACTTCGGTCGTTTTTTCCCATGTACCGCATTGACGTTGTCGTACCACCAAAAATATTTGACTCACGAATCACGACTCAAAATCAAAATTGATCTGGAGTTGGCTATCTATGAACGTGTTAGTGTGTACATGTCAAAGCTGGGTCCAAAATGGCGGCGGTACCATGCATACACGCTGTGTACATTGCTCCGTATAAGGGGTATAAGGGCTGCCATTTTAAACCTAGCTTTGGAGGTAGCTAATCAAACATTTGCACCCGGATGGCCAAACTCTCTATTAAATACAATTCACATTGAATATCGATATGAAATCGACTTTTAAGGGCTCAAAAGTATCGATACTTCGCCCACCGCCCCGCCCCCGCCGCCCGCCCTTAATTTTCACTCATACGAGGGATGAAAAAAAAATCTCACCCTCGTAGAAAAAACATAAAGTGACAGCTCAGGAGAAAAAAAAGTAACGGCCGAAATCCGGGTTCGCGTGTGAAAATCGCGGTGAAAATTGAGGGACGAAGTGGTTGTCGTGCTCGCACGGGCTCATCGCGTTGTGCGAGTCAACTGTCAAGTAAATCGTTATCTTTCCTAACCTTCACGAGGTTCGAGGATCGCATTTTTCGCAGGCGTGTCTCTAGCGAAGTCGAAAAAAACATGCGTTTTTCGTAGCCGAAATCGCGATGGAGTCGCTCGCCCTCGTTTCGTGATCACCCTCTTCGGCGGCACATTGACGGGGAACGCCAGGTACGATTGGGTTTGAAAATTGCTTTGACTCGAATTTTCCGTAAATAACAAATGATAATTTGTTTCATCGGTCGGGTATAGTCAGGGTGATTGTGGCATAGCTTGGTATTTCTCAGAATTGTGTATTTTTGGATGCTTCAATTGCAGAATTGTATTTTTTGACGCTGATTTTATGATTATTTCGAAAAATTATCGTGATTTTTCAATTTTATTTCAGTTTTTGAAATATATCTATAAAAATATAAAAATTCGAACAATTTTTACAAACTTTTGAAAACAGTAAAAAATGATGAAAATCGTTGGTATCTTGTTCAAAAAAAGATACAAAATTGAAATTTTAGGAAATTTCCAAAAGTCTATGTACCTGAAAAATACAACAAAAATTTATTAATCTCAGTAAATATCCACAACAAACTAGAATTTGTAACAATGATAGGATATTTGAATAAAAATTCAATTTTTGAAATCTGACAAATTTACTGACAATTTTGAATGTTTTCAGTGCAATTGCTCTTGGGAAGAACGCACCCATTCTCTGGATCCTTGCGTTTGAGTCCCGGAAGAAGTATCCCCACGATACACGCAGAAAACATGGCATCGTCGAACAGAGGCATGGGCTCGAGCAGGGGCATACAGATAGGCTCCGCCTGGTTCCAGAAAAAAATCAATCTGAGGCCCCAGCACAGGGGCGTCCACCTCGTCACCGAAGAAATACTCCGACAAATACCCGAGCTTTGTCAGTTCGCCGTGGGCCTTTGTCACATACAAAGTAAACGTCGTTGACCACCAGGACTAGCAAATTTAGGATTTTATAAATTTTGGAAATCTGGCATTTTTAATTTGTAATTGTCAGATCTTTAAATTTGTATTCATACAATCCTAAATTCGAAAACTTGGAGACCTAGTAAATTTGGGGTTTTATTTTCATTGAATTTCTAATTTTCTGGTTCTGAATATCTGGAGTTTGTAATTCGAGATCGTCCAATTTTCGAATTCTTTTCAATTTTTTAAAATTGAAAAGTTCCAATTGCAATTGATAATTTAAGAATTTCCGGACTTATAAATTTGAAATTTTCTGTTCATTGAATTTCAAATTCTCCAGTTATGAAAATCTAGCGTTTTAAATAATATTATGTGTGATTGAATATTATGTGTGTTTTAGATAACAGTTGCATTCTTGGATTAACATTGCATAATCCTGGGAAAAAATATTTCCTTTTTTTTTACAACATGATATTTTAAGATTATAAAATGTTGTCTTGACGAATCTTTTGAAATATTAGGGATTAAATTTTAATAAATATATTCAAATTAGCTTCAAATATTTGTTTTCTGATGTTTCAATTTTGATTATGAAATTTTTTTATTACGTTTATAGTTCTTGGTTGAATAATTTTTAGTTTTCATTCGTGGATATTTCAGATTCTCCGATCCAAAATTCAAATTTTGACGTTTATGAATTTTCGAAATCAAATAATTGAAATTTTGAATGTTCAAGTTTTTCTTGTTCAAATAACCATCAATTATTGTAATGGCATCGTCAAATTTTTAATTTTCGGAAGTTTCGATTGTTGAAGTTTCCATTATCAGATTTTTGGATATAAATTTTTTTTAAAAGTTTCTACAAAACTTTGAATGTTTCTTTTTCAGTTTTAAACAGTTTCTAATTCGTGTTTTTATTAATTTTTGCAGTTTTGCACACATCGGCTAGTCTTGCATTGAACGAAAGTTGGGATCCAGATGTCAGAGATGACATGGAAATGATGCTGAATAAAATAGTTCCTGAAGGACTCGCATATAGGCATAGTTGTGAAGGACCAGACGACATGGTAATATTTTTTCACGCTTGAAAATTATTTTTGAAACGATTTTTTGTAACTTCTGAGCCGGAGTTTTGAAATTTACGCAATTTAATAATGAATATTTTCGAGTTAAGGAAATTCCAACGAATTGAAGAACTTTCGAATTTTAAAATTTATCAAAAATTTTTTAAAAATTTCAAAACTCCATTACATGTTGTAAAAATTCATAAAACTTCAAATTCTTTATAAAAAACTTCAACAATTTTTATGTTTTTTGAAAATTCCGTAAAGTTCGCTAAAACTACATAATCTCAAAATATGGAAATGCTTCGAGATTTGAAATTTATCAAAATTTCTATCGAAAGTTCAACGATTTTAGTTTCTCTGAACTTCAAAATTATTTAAAACTTCCGAAATTCAAAAACTTTGAAAATGTCGAAACAATTTTTCAAAACTTCAAGAAACTTGGATATTATCCCAAATGATAAAACTTCGATGCATCTAAAATTTTCGAATTTTAAAATTATAAAATATAATTTCAAAAATATAAAATTTCAAATTAAAAATCGAATTGAATATAAAATATAAAATATAAAATATAAAATTTAAAATTTAAAATTAAAAATTCAAATTAAATATAAAATATACAATTTCAAAATACGAAACATAATTTTTAAATTATAACAGTTTTTAAAATAATACAAATGCCCCTCTGATCAAAATCTCGGCTACGCCCTTTCACTGTGAAAATTTTATTTCTCAGTTACTTTTATATCCGTTTATTCTCATTCTCCCAGAAAGAACAATTGAAATGTGTATTTTCCCTGGTGACCTATCTCGTTTCCGTTAACCGGTAGTAATGGCCGTCGTTGATGTTTTTTTTCAGCCGGCGCACGTGAAAGCGTGCTTTCTGGGGTCGTCGCTGAGCATCCCCATAACGGACGGGAAGCTCGCCCTGGGGACCTGGCAAGGCGTGTGGCTGTGCGAGCACCGCGACCACGCGGGAAGTCGCAAGCTCGTGCTGACCCTGACCGGCTGCCTGCGCGACTCGGCGCGCAGCCCCCTTAGCCCCGTCAGTCCCATCGCCTCGACAAGCAGCTAGGACCACTCTCACCCCCAACGGCGTGGCAAACGTCAGCTACGCATATCCACGTCCAGCGACGAAAGCTAGCGGTTGCCTACCTCTAGACGAATCCTAAGAGTACGATCTAAGGAAGAGTGATCGGATACTTGGTCGCGTGCGCACACGAGCCAAAAATGAACAACGCTCGGGGTGTTTGGAAATTCTATAGAATTCTAGTATTCGTTTCGATAATATTTTACTCTTGGCGATTTTTGGGCGATTTAATATTTTCAGTGTGTTTGTGTGTTCGAAAATTTTTTGAAATTATAGTTACTATTTCAGTAATGGAAATTTAAGGATCACTTGTCAATTGATTGCCTCTAGTACATTTTTAATAATTTTTTGAATTGATTTATGTTTCTTGTGTATGGGAATATTGAAAATTATCCAAATTGCACAAAATTCTTGAAAAAATCTTCTGAATTGTATAGTTATGAAGACACATCTTTCGAAATTTCCAAAAATGTACTTATGAACATTTTCAATTAAATTATGTAGTTATGAAATTTTCCATTAAATGCTAAGTACTTCGAAAGTACCAACTAGTTAATTGAAATTCTTATCATTGAATTTGTGATTCTGTAAAAATTGAAAATTCTTCTAAATTTTCCAAACTTCCAAATTTCAAAATCTCTGCAACTTCGAAATTTTCATTATCTCCGAAACTTCAATAGATATAAAATTTTTGAAGCTTTTAAACTATGAAACTTCGGAATTATTTAGAATTCTCTAAAACTCAGAAATTACGTGACTTCTAAAACTTACGAAACTTTCGCAAATTCATATTTATCCAAAGACTAAAAATTTCAAAACTCTAATACATATTGATTTTTTCAATTGTAAGAAACTTAAAATTTTTACTCTTATTCATACAAAACTTCAAAATTTTTGCGTACATTCTTTCGTAAACTTCACAAATTCATAAAAAGCCGGGTATTCGAGAATCGATTTTGTCGATTTTCTGCTTGAAAATTCTTTTGCGTGGAAAATAATTCAGAGATTTGAAAAAATTTTAGAAAATTCAGAATTTGAGATTTCTGGATTTGTGAATGTTAGAATTCTGAAAATCAAAATTATCGACTGTATAATTTTGTTTTATTGAGTTGAAAATATTGAATTCCGAGAATTACTTCGAAATTTCGAAGTAATTCTTCGAATTACTCCCAATTTCATGGTTAGAGCACTCGACATGAAATTGGAAGGTCCTGGGTTCGATTCCCGGCTCGGTGAATTTTTTTTTCTAGCAAAAATCATTTAATTGCCAAAAATTGAGTGGTTAAATCGAAAAAATCAATTCCATCGTAGAAAATATAATTTTTTAGTTGCAAATTTTCATTTTCAAAAATCGACATGCAAAAACAAAAATCAAGAGTACTGTTAAAAACCGTGAATTCTGAACACCCCGAACCCGGATCGTCTCCTACCGAATATTTCCGCGTCCCACGCTTTCTCTTTTTTATTACTTTTCCATCGATAAAAAATTAACACGCCAGAAAAAAAAGGAAAAAAAATGGAAAAAAAAGCCGCCGATGCAGATGCACGATATCTGTATCCCGTTAAGGAATAGCTAGTATCCAGCACTCTCCTCTCATACTCTTAGCCGAAAAAAGAAAGACTAATCTATTTGCATTAAAATACGATGCGTCCAATATTCCGAATTTAAGTAATGGTAACTTCGACACGGAAAACGAGGAATGCGCGAAAAAAAACAACCCTTTTATAATAGGAATGCAAAAATATATTCCGAAGAAGATTATTCTTAGCTGAAAAAAAAGAAAAAAGACCTTTCATCCTACTTTTCTACATTACGCGAAAGCAATTTTTCTGCTTGGGTACACGCAATCGTGGCACGATTCTGAGTCACCGCTTGAAATACCTTAGGATAGGACATTTATAATGACGTTTCCGAAATGCATTGGGGGTGTACATAATTAATAGGAATCACGTGAATTGTTTGCGTCGCCGTGATTAAGGGGCGGTGGATTCTTCTGGTGGGGATGAAAGAAAACGTGGAATTTTGGGAGACAGTGGACATGTTAATGTAAACATGCTGTAAACTGTTCACGTCAAGTTTACATCAAATATATGTGATTATTACGTAAATTGCGTAATATTGAATTACGTAAATTTCACGTTAATATTGTGTTATGTTTACGTAAATATTCAGAACTTTATCATCTATTTTTTAAACTTTAAATATGTGTATGATTTATTTTATAATTTATTTCTTGTATATTTCAGTTCTGTGGTTCTTTTCTAAGCCACCAGACGGATTTTCGTTTCCCTGTACTTCCGCCGGCGAAAAACGTCCCTTTTTTGGAAAAACTTGGAACAACCATTTTCGTGCTCGACCTCGTGATCGATGTGTTCATAGAAGTAATAGACAACGACTCGAAGAAAAACTAGTGTAAATCATGTAAATAGTATATTATGCGACAAGTTGAAAAAAACGACCGATTTTTTCAACGTGCGGCATATTTTTCTATAATTCGAACAAAAAATGTTTTGCGTGTCGAAAAAGTGATCGATTTAGTGGAAAATAGCTGTTTTTGGTAATTTTACACGCAAACTGAAATTTTTTCTAGAATTATGGAAAGATGAAAAAAACACGAATGCATTGCACGAGGCGTTTCGAGCGGCGGAACTGGCACGGCAAAAATTGTAACTTTACCCGAAACATTCCGAGCTCGTTTAGGAAATCCGGGGGTGTATTTATAAGGTACTTTTAAGCGAGCAGTCGATGTTAGTTATTTATTCTCCTTGTCCGTAGCATAAATGATCGTCCACTGAAAAAAAAAGTACTGGAAATGCTTCGTTCGAGTATGCCATGCATATTTCATGATAAAGTACCGTTAAAATAAAAGGAGCTCAATCCGCAGTTGCAATATTCGATGACGGGGTCGAAAGTCTCACGAAACGATGACGCAGTACATAATATAAATAATATAAATATGCGAGGTACAGAGAGTGTGTATAAATAAATGAACGCCACGTTAGTGCACTTTGTTACGCGATCTTGAATGTTCGAGAATATTTGAAATTTATGCACGAGGGCAATCTTGTACTTTTTAACATGCTGAATGGGTTGTTTTGTGGCGATTTTGGGAAAATTTTTTTGTTCGGGATTAGAAATAGAATCCGTAATTCGGGAATCGACAATATGAAAATTGAAAAAATTGTAAAATCACGAATTTGAGTAGAACATTCGCGGAATTCCAGTTCTGAATTGATGAAATTTGAAAGTCTCAAAATTTTAATTCCAGTTCATCTTAATTCAGGATACAAATAATTTTTTGTTCTTGGATTTTTATCAGTGGCGAACGCAGAGAGAAATTTACAGAAGATTGATTGTTTTTATGAGTAAAATGATTAGAAATTTAAAGTGGAAAAATGTGTGCTTTGAAATCTTAGAGATTCAATATTTCAAACTTTCAGATTTTTGTAAAACTGTAGATGCATTTAAAAAATTAGGAACTTCAAAATGACAGTTTTGGAAAAAATTGTAAAAACATCGAATAGTCCGAAAATACCAAAAATTGTGAAATTTTTCAAAATTCGGACTTGTAAAATTTTGTATCACTCTAGAAATTTCGTTAATTTTCGAATATTTGAGTAATTCGAAAAAATTGAAAATTTTGTAAATTTTGAAGATAACGAAAGTCTTGAAAAATTATCAAACTTTTGTAACCCCAGAAAACTTGCGAATTAAGGATTCGGAAATTCCGGCGATTTCAGTGATTTCAAGAATCATAGTAATTTCGAAGTTTTCGAAAATTCCAAAAACTTTCTAATTTCTTGAAGAATCTGATGAACCTAAGAAACTGGAGCATTCTGAAATTTTTGAGAGTAAAATTTTGGAAAGTCTAAATATGTCGAAAATTATAAAATTTTCGCAAATTCCGTGAATTTCTAACATTTTTGGAATTTCAAACATTTCTTATAATATACATTCAAAGGCATGAGTATTCAAAAAAATCCGAAAATTTTAGAAGTTTCCAGAATTTGGAATTTTTAAAAATTACGAGAACATTACACATTTCAGAAATTTTGAAAATTACGAGAAATTTAAAAGTGTTAAAAACCGCAGAAATCACGAAAAGTTCAAAAATTCCAGGATTTACCAAAATTAAGACACATTTTTTTCGAAAACCACTCCCGAAAATTTTTTCTGCGTCCGCCCCTGAATTTGATGAATCGTCATGAACCAACTAAAATGGTTTTTCTATATAAGTTGAGAGGAACCAGGCAATTTCAGAGTATTACCCTCTTGAACCATTGTTTAAATTTCTTATATTTAGCATGTGTACGTATGTAAATAAAAATTAATCACGTATGTTAATCACACGTCGACATCCATTTTATTGGTGGAGTTAAGACACCAGCGAAGGAACTTGAAAATCATTCATTTGTCAGATTTAACACAGTCGTAATGTTATCAAAAATGATTAATTTGTCAAATCCGATGAATTTTTAATTTTCGCCTATCGTAAAATCCATAAAAAATTGAAAATGATTGTTCCGAAAGTCGATTCGAAATACGAAATTCAAAGTCGAAAACATTCGTGCATTCGAGAATCAAAAAAATTTTAGAAATTCAAAAATTCCAACATTTTGATTCCTTCACTGGTGCCGAAACGTTTGCCGGTGCCTTTGCCCTGTGTAAAATCCAAGGTCACCCAGAATATACAATCTTGCTTAAACATTTTTACAAACGTGTGATATTTGCGTCTTTTCCGACAAAACAAGCGCAATTGTCCAAATGATAACGATTTGTTGAGAACGCGTTTGAAATAAGAGAATGCAACGCGACTTTTTTCTCATACATATACATATATATATATCTCATATATAAAATCTCGTGATAAGCCCTAGTCATAAATGATTGATCTCGTTCTTTTTATTTGTCAAGGAAAAAATCAAAGAAGAAATCTAAGTTAACAAAAAAAATAAATTTTGTTAATGAAATGTAATTCTGTTATATTTTTGAAGAAAAGTTTTTTTTTTTTTTTTTTTTTACAACTATTTTTAACTTCTGTCTCGATGTAGAGTTACTTAGTTTTTAATTTTGCTGTTATTTCGAACAAAAATTGTCGTTGTAATGACAAAAAAAATGTTTGAATGAAAAATGTTCTTGAATTTGGCAAAAACGAATTTTTCTCAGTGTATTAGAAACGCGCAAAAATAATGTTCCTTTTTTACGCACACACGTAAATTGTTCGGCTGTTGAAATCTTCGTTTGTGCACAAGCTAATTTTACGAAAGCGCACAATTTCCCGTATCGAATATTAGTCTTCTGGATTTGTCGGATTCGGAATCGAAAGTGAAGTTGTTTTTCCATGAACGATATTTTATTGTTAATATTGTATCCATAGTTTGTAAATTTATTGTCTTTAATGTTATCACGATTTGCTGTACAAATCGTCGAATAAGTGTTGGTGAAAAGTTCTGATAAGGTCAAGAAATTTTTGGATTTGGGGTATTGTTAGTATTGGAACTGACGACATTTTTTTTTATGTTACACTTCTGGAAAAAGCAGTTTGAGATTGCGCAAAACTTCTGAGACATTCCAAAAAATTATTTATAGCTACTCAGTGATGATTTGAACAAAATTTGTTTGTGTTGTGGGATATGCGGTAGAAGTGGAACAGTTATAAAATTTGCGGAATCCTGAAAATATCGAGAATTCTAACAATCGGAATTTTTAATAATTCTGAAAATTTTAGTCATTTTAATTATATTGTCGTAATCTTGAAAAATTTTAGAATTTCAAACATTTCAAATATCTTCTAACCATTTTATTCCTCTTGCTCGCGAACATTTTTCAGTTAACCCCCTATGTAACTTCGTTCCACTTGGAAAATAAAAATGCATTTTCTTTCCGAGGTCTCCGAAAAAAAACCACCATCATTTATTCCGATGATCAGTACAGAGCACATTGCATGTGTAATAAAGTCCGCCACTTGTACATATATTATAAACATGTGTGGATGCGAGTGGAAAAGAGAGCAAAGTTAGTGCGAAGAAAACGAGCATTACGATTCATAAATTATCTGTAAATGAGGATCGAAATAATTCCAGCATGCAAAAAGTAGGGGAAAAAACGAGAAACGATCGAAATGACAATATAGTCGATAGTAGCGGTACCAAAGACAACGTTTAGAATCCGGGCTGAAGATTTAATAAGTTCCGTGTCAACGAGGTTCATTTTCCGATGAAAAAAGCTGAAAAATGAATCTTGCCGACGCGGCACTTGAGAACTATCGAATTCTTAGTTTCCAACTGGCGGAGTTTTTTTTTTTTTCGGCGTTGGTTCCGTTAAAAGCGTCGAAGATGCAGAAGTGCGAGTATTTTGAGTCTCCGCCAGAATATCGATATGTAAACTCGAATTGTCTAGAGTTTCTATAAATAGAGAGTTTGGCTATCGGGCACAAATTTTTTATTGACTGGATCCAAAGCTTGACCCAAAATGGCGGCTCCAATAGGAAGAAGCGATTGTATGTGTATGTACCGCCGCCATTTTGGGTCAAGCGATCGACACGTACACACTAACACATTGCAGATGGCCAGACTCTATTTATAGGAACTCTAGAATTGCCGACTGGAATTATTCGACGTCGCATTTTTGGACGCCATTTTGAAACGGTTTTTGGTTTAGAATACGTTACACATTTGGAATGGACACTAAAAATTTTCGAAGTGTTTAAAAAAAATTTACGTTTTTTGGATTTGGCAGTTTTTCCGATTTTTATTTAAAATCAGAAGATTGCAATTTTTCAAAATTCAAATAATTCATAATCTGTGTACAGACACGTCATATTCTCAGAAACGCTTCACAAATCGGAGTTTCTCAAATTCTCCAACTTTTTTGAAAATTCAAAAAAAGGTACGTCTTAAAATGGCGTTTTTAAAAATGAAGCAAAAGAAGTTGGCGAACGTTTTCGGAGTTTTATAAGAAGAAGGCAATTTTCCATCGACAAAATTGTTGAGTTGAATTCTGGAAACGTTTCGATCTCATCTGACCATAATTTCGAAGAGCTCGCGAAAGTCCCGTTTTTCCGATGGTCTCAGGGGATGAAAAATGAATGGCAGAGAAAAAAACTTCAATTGACATATCTTCGTGCGTGGAATTGTGGTCAAATGCATCACGTTCGCAATTAGTGAATGATTCTCCAATTTGCTAACGTATTTTCTAATTGTAAAATTCTCACGCAAGGTCGATAAATGATGAATTGGGAAAACAATTGCGAGGCATCAGTAACGTATAATGCGAGGCCTTGCGCCGCCATGTATGACGAGATATTTTTTATTCACGGTTTCGAACTTTCCTCGATATCTATCGCGTGTACGATTTGGGGTTCGTTTGATCATTTGCGAAGATTTTTGGATCCTCATTGCGTGTGCATCGACATTTTATTCTGCAAATACAAGAAGTAATAAAAAAAAAAAGAAGAATTATACGCGTGTGGAATTTTTTACCTTCAGCTTTATTACTCTTGTTTCGCTTGATGAAGCTTCGACAGCTATTCAAAATTTTAAAATTAGTTTTGAAAAATTTTCTTTCAATTATATATAGTATCAATATACGTATTGGTTTTATTGTATGAAAAATGTAAAAATTGACTTATTTAAAAATTCGTATATTAAAAATGGCGGCATCTTGGAGAGGTTTTAGAACGCATTATGAGAGAGAGAGAGACAATTTTTGCGCGCAAGCATGGTGCGGTGGGAGGAATTAAAAACAGAAACCAAAAATTAGAAAAGTTTTCAACTTCATAATAATTCGAATATCATCAATGTACTCGAAATGTGATCTATCTTATTATTCCGAAAATTAATTGAAGAGATAATGAGTTTTTGACAGGAAAAAACACTTGACGTTTTATAAGGCGGCAAATTTGAACTTACCCACTGATTTTGAGAATTCACAAAGTCACAAAGCAAAATCACGTGACCGAAGGGCACTAGATAGAGCGTTGTTGGCATTCAATATGACGAGACAGCAATAAATTTTTTTCAAAATAAAATTTTTTCACAGACTAGAACTATTTCGTATTCGCATCAACCAAATTATTCATCAGCTATACTTATATTTTTCGATTAATTATGAAAAAATTCGAAGATTGGAAGCTTTTAAATTCAAGTATGAAGAATTTTCATGTTCAAAAATAAAAATTGTTTATATTCCAAGTTATTTAATTAGGACTCAAAAAATATAAATCTAATAAAATCCATTGTCACTCATAAGGGAATTTTGGAACTGAACAATTTCACGACTTCGTAACTATTGTAATTCAAATTCATTTTGGAAGGATTTTAATCTGGTAAATTCTCGAGTTTTGGAATATTAAAGTCAAGTCGTTATTTCATGAATGAAAACTATAAAATACTCAACTCGACTTCTGGAATTTCAAAAAAATAGAAAATAGTGTACTCCTTGTTTGCAGAAAAATGTAGAAATTCGGAAGTTTTCATCAATTTTCATGAAAGTTTATCGAATTCATTGTACTTTTGCTCAACTTCGTTTGTACTTTTGGAAAAATTTTCAACATTCGAATACAAAATTGTCAAATGAACTTTGAAAAAACATACAAAAAGACTTGAGCTTTTAAAACCTCCAAAATTTGTACTATCTTCAAAACAAAAATTACTCATTAAATGCTTAAGCTAAAAGAAAAAGTCATTACCAAGAAAACAGTGATTCTATATTTAAAAAAAATGAATGTACATTGTTGATTTCTGAGGTAACATTTACGTTCCACAAACTTGAAATATCGGATGCACAAAGCCAAAAAATAGTTTTAAAAACTGGGCGATTTCACACCAATCACTGGACGATTGTTTACAAATCTTCATCGTCGTCGGGTAAAGCGGTTTCCTGGGCTTCTTTCAGTTCTGATTCAATTTTCTGTTGCCATGATGGGTCCATTTGGACTTCTGGAGGCAAAAGCGCAGGCGACATCACGAATTCTAAGTTGGGGTCTCCTATGAGCTTTCTGGCCATCCATAAGAAGGGTTTCTCGAAGTTGTAGTTACTTTTCGCGGAGATGTCGTAATACTGCAAAAAAATGAAGTCGTAAATTTTTGTCACGCTGATAAAAAAGACATAAAACTGAAACTCACAAAATTGTAGCGAAACCATATAAAATTTACCCTAATTAAGTTCCAAAAAATTTCTTAGAATGTTATGGGAAATTTTTTAGTATCAAAATCTTCTGAATTTTGGCTTTAACAACTTGATTTTTTAAATTGACTTGCGAGCATTCAAAAACAGAAAAGATGTAAAAACACTAAAAATTGATACACAATGAATACACACGTTCAAATAATGAATCAAAAGGAATAAGTAGGACATCAGGAAAATGTGAAAATTTCAAAAATTATGAAATAATTAAACCAACAACTATTCGAAATGTAAGAAATTTAGACATTCAAATTTTCTAAAATTTTCTAATGTTATTTAAATGTCTAATGTTCGAGTGTAAAACTCCTGAAAATTATAATTTATATACTTGTAGGTTCTTCTTTCTGTGGAAGACGATGCTCTTGGCCTTCACTTTTCTGTCCTTGATGTCGACCTTGTTCCCGCAAAGGACAATGGGGATATTTTCACAGACTCGAACCAAGTCCCTGTGCCAGTTGGGGACATTTTTGTAGGTTACTCTGGACGTGACGTCGAACATGATGATGGCACACTGTCCCTGGATGTAGTAACCGTCGCGGAGGCCACCGAATTTTTCTTGACCAGCCGTGTCCCAAACATTGAATCTGATGGGTCCACGATTCGTGTGGAAGACCAGAGGGTGCACTTCGACACCCAGGGTGGCGACATATTTCTTTTCGAATTCACCCGTCAAATGGCGTTTGACGAAAGTGGTTTTACCTATAATAATTCATTGAGGTCATCAGTCATTAGGTTAACGAATCAAATACGGAAAATTTTTCAAGGTTTGCCAACAAGTTTTTTTCATCATTTTTTTGTCATAATTCCCGTGACTCCGATAATGGGAGTCATGGAGAGGGGGGTCTCTAGGTTTGGCGGGGTCTGAGGCAAAGATTTTAGCCGGTGTTTCCTCAATTAAATGTTGTTATTAACAATAAATTGGAATTTTTACGTTTCGGAAATATTCGGAGTCCTGAAAATATCAGAATTTTCAAGATTGGAAATCATTGAGTTTTGACATTTTTGAAGGTAAAAACTTCAGGTTTTTCAATAAGGTCTGGAAATTATGCAATTTTTGAACTTTTCATGTATTTTGAAGTCTAGAAATTTCGAAATTTTCGAGATTTTAGAACTTTGAAATTTTGAAGTAATGACGTTTTGGAACTTATAAAGCTTTGGAATTGTGAATTTTTGAAGAATTATGAGGTTCTGAAGTTTTGAAAGTTTTAAAAATTTTACATGTTTTTAAAATGTTGGAATTTTAAAAAAATGTTCAAAAACTTCCAAATTTTAGAATTTTCAATATTGGAAATTATCAAATTTTGGCATTTTGACAGTTCTGGAAATTTCGCAAGTTTTGAAGTACTCAAATATTTTCAAGTTATAAAGCTTAGAATTTTGAAAATTCGTGAAGTTTTTTAAACGTCGGAATTTTGAAGTTTTTGAGAATTTTCAATAACTTGGAAGTTTTTAAGACTTTCAAAGATGAAAAATTATCAAGTTTCGACATTTTTGAAGTTCTGGGAATTCCGCACATACTTTTAAATATTTTGAAGTTTTTAAGCAAAGAACTTCCACATTTTTGGACATTTCAGGATTTCGAAGTTGTAAAGTTTTGAAATTTTCCAAAATTTCAGAACTCCAAACTAAAATGGCAGAAATCGAGGATTTTTGGAATTTATATTGATCAAATCCAAAATGCATACAAATTCAAGATACCAACATTTTTTCAAATTCAAAAATTCAGTGCTTGTTTCCATTCTTCAAGTAAAAAATTTCTATTCTAACATTTTTTCAATGTATAAATCCATAAATATTATCATTAATTTTATTTGCTAATTCAAACTTAAAAGCTCACGATTAAAAATTCTACATGTTCAACATTCGACAAATACATTTTAATATTCAAAAAATCTGAATGTTGACATTATTGTAAATGATAGAAATTTGAATTTTTCAGTAAACAATTTTTCAAGCAATATGAAAATTTGAAAACCATGTATAGTATAATTTAAAAAGTGACAATAAAAATTACAAAAGAGCCAAACATAAGTTTTTTGGTGCAAGAAAAAGTGCATATAATATTCAACATTTTTTCCAAGTCGCATATGCGAGTATTTTACTTTTCCAAGTTCCAAGACTTGAAACATAGGGAGAGATGCAATGAAATTCCTCGTCATGTTCTCACCTGTACCACCATCTGAAACAAACAAACAAAAATATTTCGAATCAAATATAGTTTGCAAATCATTTTTAAATCTTGACCATTATGTTTTCCAACAATTTCTTGACTAAAAAATGTATAAATTGTTAGGTTATTACATTTTTTACTGCATCATTTTTTACCTTGTTTTAATAATTCAACTTATATCGATAATTCATTATATTATTTTGAAATTCATGATGCAAGTATATAAAATTGTAAAAGTTACATAAATTATAATTTACAACAAAAATTATTTATTTTGCTATGCATATTTTTTTGGAACGCTCGAAGTTATAATTTTGATTACCTAATGTGCATTCTGAAATTTAGAAATGTGATTTTTGTATTTTATTAAATTTCAAATATCTAAAATTACACAAATATTCAAATGTTCTGATTTGTTTCATTTTATTAATTTTTCAGAATGTATTCAAAAAATTCAGAAAACCCACAATAAAAAAAATATTGCTAAAAAATCAATTCAATCAGATTTTTATTTGTCTGTTAATCCAAATTACAATTCTCTAAAAACACGTTATCGAAAATTAAAAACTGAAAACATCGATGTCAAACACAAGTAATGACATTTCGATTACGATCAATTAAATCCGTCACCAATCAAGCATTTTCCCAGAATTTCACCCAAACAAACATTACACAACAATTAAATGTTCAAAAAAGAGTAATCTCGACAAAAATATCAAGCATCGAATAAAAAACGAATTTATCATCATAATCATCGTACTCACCGCCGACCAAGACACACTTGAAGGTGGGAATTTCCGCTTCCTGAGCCATTATCCCAAGCTTCTCGACTTTTATTGTATATTTCCAAAAGCGATCCTTGAATAAATAGAGCTGGAAGTAAAAAAACCATGTAATTACTACAGAAAAATGCCGAATTTTGGCGCAAAAACAGCCATTTTCTCGGGACGATTTTAGGCGCAATTCTAACCTCCAAAAACCACGCTAGTGCGTTGCCACTCTCACCTTTGGCGACAAACAACACTTTTCAATCGACTGGGATGTACAAATTTGCAATTGGGGCGATTTTTTCTCGCGGTCGCGCGAAAATCTGACGAGTTTTTGAATGGAAATTGCCGGTAATCGCTATGAAAATGGCAGTAAATGAAAGTGGACGATAAAGCTTACCTTTGCCCTGGTCGTTATGGCTCACAATTCCGTAAAATTTCCTGTATGCGTCAGGCTGGCGTCTGACCAATCAGCGCGAAGTATGGACCAAATTCGGGCGCAAGCGCAAGAAAAAACTTCCGCTGTTAGAATTTCAAATGTGAAAACGGTTAATTACAGTGTTTTTTTTTTTTACAGAAAATACAGAATACGTTTTTATTTACTTTATCATGAGTAACGTGTTGAAAAATTTGCAATAGAATATTTGATAAGGGTATTATTTGAATGCCTTTGTAATTTTATTTATTTTATATGAAACTATTTTACGTTATTTAGAATAAAATTAAGCATACTTGTGGTGTGATAACGTATAATTTTGAGGAATTTTAGAGAATTTAATTCAGTTTTCTGAATGTTCAGTACTTTGACAGATTTTTTAGATACATTTTCAAGTACGTTATTCACAATCTCTCTTGTTTCGAAGAATTTTTGGAAAACTTTTAATTGCAAATTATTTTCGAATTTTTGGGATATTTGAGAATATTTTTGAGAATCTTTCTGAGATCTACGAAATCAGATGCGTCAGTAGGGAATTTTGAGGGATGTAAGAAATATCTATTTTCAAAATAAAATTATATGAAATTTTGTCACAAATTTGTTACTTCGCAGCGTGATTGTTAAAATATTTATATTTTCCCTAATTTTATAGTGATTTTGATTATTTTTCGAAATTCTCGAGGACTTCATATCATTTACCCTTAGAGAACGACTACCTATATTTGACCTATATAAAACCTATAAACGACCTATATGACATACATAGCATCTATAAACGCCGTATAATTGAGATATATTTGGCATATTTATGACGGACATATGACCTATAAGCAACATATATATGTCATATATGTTACTCCTAAATTTTTTACAAGTAAGCCACATATATCTCACCTCCATCTG
>JAPYZK010002453.1:0-14032 GCA_030522785.1 Platygaster equestris | reverse complement strand
GCGCCCCGGCCCGAATCAGGTCATATTCCGATTTAAATTATGAAATTTTTCTATTACAAATCTCCAACATGTAAACATAAAGTCTAATAATTACGTGATTCTGAATTTCGGAGACTTGTGTATTCCAAAATTTTAAAATTCATCGTTGGAAAATTTTAGAATCTTTTTTTGAGTAATTGAGGGTGACACTATTGTTCTCTCTCTCTCACCAAACGACTGGTCCAGTGAGTGAGAAAAGGACAGTTGCGTAGTTTCCCATCTCTAATTTTGAGGGTCGGACGAGTTTCGAATTTAATAATTCGCAGTGGCGTAGACAGCTCCTTAAAAAAGGATCGAGCTTTCAAAATTCTCTTAATTAGTTGTGCGAAAGGAGATGCCAATGGGGGGCTAGCTTGCTACGCCACTGCTTGATTAATTATTATAAATTTCTGCGTAGATTCATGGACTTATATATGTGGTTGATGCCAGTGACATTTCACGGCTTTCCGAAAACAAAATAATATTCAACCAAGTTGTTTCACATCAACAGGTTGCGGGAAAACCTATTTTGTTGTGAGTTTTTCAACGTCTTTTAAAATGTAAAAAGATTTTTTCATAGCGTTGGGGAAATTTTTTTCATAAAAATTTTGGATGATTCGAAAGAATGTTTTGACCAATTTAGAGCCATCAATTATTCATTAATTATTTGAAATTCGTAATTAACTGATTTATTTTTACAATCAACTCAAATTTGTAGATAAAAGAAATATATGGCTATATTGTATTGTATTTCACACTCAAACTGAAGGGAGAACTTGAAACTATTAATATCTTGATCATAATAAGAAATTACGAAACATTAGTTTTATTGTAGTTTAATTTTTGTTGGTCTTGGTATAAAAAATTGATAGAAAAATATGAACAATAGACTCGCAAATAAACAAGACAAAGATGGTGCCATTGATGAACTAGACGTTGTAGAAAATGTAGGAGTCGAGCAAATAGTCAACAGAATGCGATGCTCTACGAGAGTCGAAATTTGTTCCTGCCTCTTTATTGAGGATAATTCAGAACCTAAAGTTGATGGAATAATCGAAGGATATAAGTAAGTTTCTATGAACGTCGTCAAATTTTGAACATTCTACCGAAAAAATGGTCTGAAAAATCTGTAGACGATTGTTTGTGAAAATCTTTCAAATTTTGACAATACATCCCAATTTCTACTATGTATTTCAATTTTCTTAATAATTTCCGAGGGTTATACAAGTGTACGTTAATTAAGGGTGGACGCAGAAAAAATTTGCGTGAAGGGTTTTCGAAAAAAATGTTTCTTAATGTATGAAATTCCTGGAATGTCTTAAACTTTCGTAATTTTTGCGATTCTTGAAATTTTTGAAATTCTCGTATTTGCGTAATTTTTGAAATGTGTGATATTCTCGTAATATTTTGAATTTCCAAATTTTCGAAACTTCCTAAATTTTTGTGAATTTTCGAATTTTTCGGAATACTCGAACCTTTGAACATATACGAAATGTTTAAATTCTAAAAATTTTGTAAATTCTTCGAATTTTCGGAAATTTTATGATTTTTTACATATTTGGACTTTACACAATTTCACGAATTCTGAAAATCTTAAAAATGCTAAGATTTTTTAGGTTTATTAGGTTCTTTAAGAAATTGAAAAGTTCTAGCAATTACAATGATTTTCGAGATTTCCAGAAATTCTCGAAGCTTTCGAAATTAAAAAAATTGTCAAAACTACTATAATTTTTGAAATCACTGAAATCGTTGGAATTTCTGAATTTTAAATTTTGACATACTGGCAAGTTTTCTGGAGTTAAAAAAGTGTGATAATTTTTCAAGGCTTTCGTAATCTTCAAAATTTTCCCAAAATTTTCGGTTTTTTCGAATTACTTGAACAATTGAAAATTAACAGAATTTCTAGAATCATAAAAAATTCAAAAACTCTGAATTTTCGAAAATTCCGTTATTTTTGGAAGTTTTGGACTATTCAAAATTTTTACAATTTTGTCGAAAATTTTAATTTCAAAGTTTTTAATTCTCTAAATTCACGTATCCATTCTATATATACACAAATTTGAAAGTTCGAAATATTGAATCTCTAAGATTTCGAAGCTCACGTTTTTTTCAATTCTAAATTTCTAATCATTTTACTCACAAAAACAATCTATCTTCTTTAAATTTCGGGAGGGGTTTCAACCCCTGAAAAACCCCCCTCTGCGTTCGCCCCTGTCGTTAATTATTAAAAAAATTGATGATCATGTTCGACAACTTGCGTTAATTTCCGAAACATCATCAGGAATTGTTGTATTTTTCGAAACTTGACTGAAGGACAATTCGTAGCAATTATTATAACTCGATATAAGTAACAGTTTGATGTAAGATTTTCGAATTCCGTTTCCAGATGGTTGATGGAGACAATTTTGAAAAGTTACGATGATTTAAACAATCGCGTAAAAATTGCCCAAGATAATGAAAACGAAAAACGCCGCAAGTCTTCCATAAATTCGAAAGTATCCGTTTGGTCGAACTCGATTCATCAGCAAGAAAATTTGCACAGTGAACAAGTATAACTTGCATGATTATCATAATTTTATTGTTTTATGCATTTCCGAAAAAGTGTTCAAATTTCGAACAAAAATCATCGAAAAATTTTCGAATTGTCAACTATTGTAGAATTTTTTATGTATTTGGATTCCTCAATTTTGGAATTTGAAATTTTATTGATAATTCAAATTTTTGATGTATGTATAGTTTCTTTTTTGTTTCAAAATATGAGAACATTATATTTCTATGAGAGCAATTTTTTCGGAAAACTGCAAAAAACTCCACGAGTACAATAACGAATGAAACATAGTCAATAATCTAACGAGTAATTTTTTACTAATTACAGACAAGTTCTGAAACTGATGAAAACGCAGCAAAAGGTAAATTATTTATTTTGAAAATAACACTACGAATAAGAAGATTATCGGTCACTCGAAAACAATTTTCTGAAAAAGATGTTGCTGAAAACAAAAACTTCGTCAATTTTTAAAATTGGAACACAATTTCACTAAATAAAGTTCGAATAATAATTCATTCCAGTTTTGGGACCGAAAATAAAACCTCGAAAAAAGCTGTTTTTACATCGAAATAAAACCGCTCCAATAACGACTACAGTGGAAATCCAAGTTGAAAGTAAGCCACACACTTCAACCAGTAATTCGACGGTAATTCAAGTCGAAAGTCTCGAACGGAGGTTTTTGGAAAAACCTTCACGCGACGATATCGAGCTGAGAAAATCGGCAACAGCATGGGACAATGTTCAACGCCCAAAAACAGCCCCTCAAATTTTCCAAAACAATTATTTTCGTCAACTGTAATCGACTCGATTGCACTTGTGTAATTTTAAAACTATGGACAAGGTTGTTGGTTATTGTTCTATATACATTATTTGTAACAATATTATTGGCAATAAATTTTCTCAATTTATTACATTTTATCAAGTGGTTTATTTTTTGCAGTAGCTGATAAATAACACATTATTCAGCTGTGGTTACTCAAAAATTCGAATGAAATTTTGGTAAAACTCGAAATTTTCCGAATGATGTATAAATAATAATAATCTAAACGATTTGGAAGCTTGGAATTTTTCTCGAATTTCCTAACAACTTTTACAGGTTTTTTCAGCATTATTGTCAATTTTCGGGATGAAGTAACTTTTGAAAATTTGACAAATCTGCGTAAATTTACAAGTTTCCCCAGAAATCGGTAAAAATTTGAACAGATTTTGAAAACGGTCGAATTTTTTCTAATTCTGGAGGACACCCTCCCCTCCCTCCTCGTATCCAAACCGTAAAAGTTTAATTAAATTCCAAGCGTTAATTGATATGTATAAATGACCACTCATTGTCAGTAAAAACGTAATTTATTTCGAAATTATTAGAATCTGACGTAAATTCTTACGGGGATGATCTATATCGGTTTCTTATGAATCGACAGCAAAAAATCGTGAGTCCGATTAAAAGCCAAATCAGTAACGCACTTGTCGTTGCGATGATTACTAGTTCCACCGTTCCAAATGACTGAAAGGTAATTTCTTCTACGACAAAAAGCGTTTTTAAACAATTTTATATTATGCCACAAGTTGAAAAAGCGACTTATTTTGCTTCAAAGTCGTGCTTTTTCAACGTTTTACTATAATTCGAAAAAATCGCGGTTTTTTCCAACGTTTTGCGTGTTGAAACAGCGATCGATTTTTTCACGAGTAGAAAAAAGACAGCTCTTTTCCCACTAGTGGAAGCATAATTTTTTGTCACTTTTTGTAGGCAAAGCAATGGAAAAAATGGGCATTTTTCCGCGAATTATAGAAAAAAGACAAATTATTCAACTTTATTTCTTTACCTTCTTTTTTTCTATGGGATTCTAAAGTATTGTTGAATAAAACGTGGGCAGTCAAAGCAGGATTGGGAGTTGTTCTTTTGCTCATATTTTTCGCGTGAGATATTGCACCAATTCCTAAAGTTGTCGAGAGTTCGTTTTTCGAAATTCGTACTTCATTCCGAAATTCAGAAATTACTCCATTTTTCATCGTGTCAAAGAATATGTAATCCAAGAATTGATTAAACTGGATATTTACGTGAGAAATTGACCGATTTAAAAAAATTGCCAAATTTTCGGACAGAATCTAAAAAAAGCTTCGAGGGCATAAAAATTGAACACGTTTGTGATTTGGCGATTCTGAAAATGTCTCAAAATTTAGAGTGACTGTACAAATTATACATTTTTCAAAAAATGCGAAAACCAGAAAACTTTATAAAATACGAAGACATCCATAATGGGAAAGTATATATACTCTTTACTGTGCACAATTAATTATTTACGAATTGTTTAATGATTTTTATTGATTGTCGTACCTGCTTCTTCTAAAGAACGCCCGATTCTCAGCACTCCACCGAAAGCAGGATACCATTTATCATTATCCAGCAATGGATAAATCTACGATAAACCAACATTTATCTTTAAAAAAACGTCAATTTTGACATATTTATATTGATCACTGGAAACACGTACTACTTGTTTCAGCCAGTCGTAAAAATCTCTTTGAAATTCCACGACTTGATTTTTGGATCGTGTTTTGTAATTGATGCATTTTACAGTCGCTACGTAATATTTAACTAAAACAAAAGCTGACTTTCCGGCGTAGAGAGATTGCAAGTTGTCTGTTGTGAAGGGAAGTGCTATACTATCAAAATTGATTTATTCATTAACAAGACGTGTTATTTTTTTCACCTACAAAATTGGATGATTGCAGTTTTTTTCTATCGACTTGCTATAGTTTATGAACTTCGAAAACTGTAACTTTTTACGTTTTCTACACTCTAATTTTCAAATTTGCCAATTTGTCAATCTTGAAAATTGGATTTTGGAATTCTCGAACTCAAATGTGAAATTTTTTAATGTAAATCTTCCATTTCTTTGAATTTCATTCTTTCGAAATTTGACTTTTCAAACTGTCGAATTTCTCAGCTTTTGAAGATCGGAAGTTTTAAATCTCTTGACTCGAAAATGTTTGGGAAAACTTCGTTTTTCATGTTTTGAAATCCATGGAATTTAATTTTTGATTTCCGAAATTCAGATTTTGAAATTATTACGCACCTATTAGGGTTTTCGTTGTCGTCTAAAAATGGCAGAGGTATGATTATTTGTTGGACACATGTCGAATTTTTCGAAGTTTCACCTGGTGATCGATAAAATTATTATTGATACCATTTTTGGTTCGAGATACGTATTTCCTTCAATTATCAAGTAATTCGAAAAAATTGACATGATAGTTTGTCAAATAAAATTGATGAATTTCTTTTTCATAAAAAAATTTACAAGTAGAACGAATGTATCATCAGCTGAGAAAATGAATTGTTTTTATTCCTTGTGTAATTCCGTAAATTAAACAATCAATATAAAGATTTCTTTGCAAATTTTATGGTTTTTTGTGAAGGTTTACAATTTTTACGGTAATTTGAACGATTGGCAAGTTTTTCAACATTTTGCCGATTTTCGAATTTAGAAAAATGTTCGGATTTTTGCGAAGACTGGAAAATTCCAAAATTGTGCAAAAATCACAGATTTACAGGTTTTTCAAAATTCGAGATTTTTAGAATGTTTGAAAAACGGTAAATTTCTTCGATTTTTGTTGAAATTCGAAATTTGGCCGAAGTTTGGAAAATTGAAAATTTTCCGACAATTTTGAATTCGCGATCTTGAACACAAGAAAAATAGAAAAGTTCCAAAATCATAGCAAAAATCTCGAATTTTTATAGCTAAGATGAAAAATTTTTGTAATTCCGACTTTTTGTCGGTTATGAAAAATAGTACATTTTTACGAAAATTCAAAAATACATATTTCAAATTTTTCAAACAGAAAGCAAACTTTCCAAGTCAGTCAAAAAATTGAAAATTTTTAGAATTTCGAATCAAGTTTACATTTTTTAGGTTTGAAAAATTTTTTCGCGATTCTCTCCAAAAATTAAAAATGTAAAAAAATGCTGTTAATTTCCGGAATATTGTACTGATTCGTAATTTTCTAAAATTCGTACACTTTTGAAATTGTGAAAAATCACTCATTCTGTTTCCAAAAACTCTTCAAAAATCGATTTTTAACGATATTACTGATCCCAACTGAAAAATGCCCCCCAAACATCCAAAATCATCACCTATCGAATATTCCACAAGCCCGTCGCAAGTCATCTCATTTTCCAAAAATTTTATGACAAGAGAAGAAGATTTCCCGTTCGCTCGATGCGGTTTCGGTCTCCCCCAATCATCTCCGTCAGTGTGCAACAATTTTTTCAAATCGTCGAAAAGGTCAAAAATTTTTTTCACATTACGGTATTTAACATTGCCAGCATAATAACAATGTTTCACTCGTGGTAAAACGTAAACGCGCAAGTATCCACCCATAACATCGGCGAGCATTTTTTGCATTAAAATTTTCGTTTTGTTTTCAGACACATTCTGGATGCTGCTGGAGCACGTATTAAAATTGTCCAGAGCCAAAGCAATGAATCGATCGTCTTTGCAGTCGGAAAATTTCATCTACGAGGTAATTTTAATTTTATTTCACTATTCTTAATTATTTTTACGATGCCAACAAAAATCGATGGATTCGCAGATACCTTAAACAATACATCTTGGTATTTTTTCCTGTAATTCAGGATCATTGATTCCACATTTTTCTGGCAGTGTTGATTTGCTGGATTTAAAAAAACAGACCCGATTTCATTTTCAAGTTTCGTGACGTTGTTAGCTTTTACTCTGTGGAAATGCGACTTGATAGAGAAATTGAATGACTGCGAATGTTAATGATAAATACCTTGTTGCAATTAAAATGGCGATAAATAAGAAGGATTTGAATGACAATGAAATGAACATGTCAAAGAATTTCGATGACAGTGAACTGAACATGTCAATGACAGTTGGGGATAAATAAGTGAAAATCGGCGTCGTATTTTTTGAAAGTTAGGCGAGTTTTTGGGTTTTTTTTCGAAGAAATAGAGAATGAAAACTCGTAAATTTTAGTAATTGTATGTCAAGATCCAAAAATTGACGTTTTGCGGAGATGTGACGCTTTTATTTTTTTAATTTCCCGAATTTTCCGGGTTCTCCAGGCTTGATTTTTATTTTCCGAAACAAGTTTGTGATGTTCCGAAAATTCGAATAAATGATCAAAAAATCGATGTCACGCGGCGGAAGTGGCAGTTTTTTTTAATTTCCGGGTTTTCCGGGCTTGACTGTAATTTTTTGAAACAAATTTCTGATGTTACCACATTGTTTGAATTGTTCATTATTTTCGAGTTTTTCAAATTCGTCTGTAATTCTGAATCCTAAGTTTTTTAGAAATAACTAATTTCAGAATACTGAAATATTTTCGATATTCTCAAAAAGATCTTGAAAAATTTACGACATTTTTGAAATTTTCACAATTTTTGGTACTCCTGAAATCCTTCGAATTTTCGAATTGTTTTAAAATTCTACATGTTTTATAATTTTCGCGATTTTTCGAACTTCTCGAATTTTTATGATTTTTTAAATAATTCAAAACTTTATAATTAAAAAAAATTTTTGATTTCGTTTATCATTGATTTTATTTTTTATTCCAATTTTTTCATTTTGTTTGTCCAATTTTGCAGTGTATTTTTATCGTGATTCCTTGAATCAAGTTTTCGTCATTTTTATAATAATTTCTCAATTTTTTTTACTGAAAATTTTGGTATTTCACGAAATGATGAAATTTTTCGTGATTTACAATTTTTTAAGTGCATTTTCAACAGATCTGCCTATTGTTTGCAGAGTTATTGATTATAATTATTATTTAATTTTATGCTTTGCTTGGATTTATTGCGGCTCGATTTTTAAAGATTCAGGCGTTTCCGAGATTTTTTTTTTTTTTTCTGAACATTAATTACTTATTGATTTTCGAATATTCAAAAAATTCATGATTTTGTTCCAACTCGTACGTTTTATGTTTAAAAACCTCAAAAACTATTTTGGATTTTTTGCAGTTATGTAATAAAACAGCAAATACGTCAAAATCCATTTTTTATCACGAAAAAGGTAATTTTACAAAAAATTATTCATTTTTCACACCGCTGATATTTTGAAAACCAGATCTCATCGAATTTTACAAAGATATCGTATTTTGAAAAAAATAATTACCTAAGCACGAAAAAATTATTATGAAAACAAAAACAATTAAACACCATTACATTTTTACTACATGTTTCTGAATCACAGTTTTTTTGTTTCAAAATTGCAATCATTTATATATACATGGAAATAAAACCAAGTGGAAAAATAATTCTCAAGAACTCAAAAAATTTCACAAACTCTCATAAGGTTCTTCATTTCTTACAAGCCACTTTATACACCCTTATAAGTTCTCCCAACCTTATAAAAAATACGTAAAATTTCCTGAACTTTCAAAACCATCAAAATCTCGTTATTTTTCCATCTTCGTCGCCGATGCTCAAATTGAAAGTTGCATTAACAATATTATTTTCGCTCGCATTATCATATTTAACTCGTACATAATTTTGCATGAATTTTCGAGTGGCGCATTTCGGCCCCAGCAACAAATTCTCGATTTTTTTAGCTATGCAGTCTCGATTCTCTAGAGTATTGTCTTCTATTTTAATTGCTTCGCACTCTCGGTAATTTCGGCCAAAAATGTTCAGGAGGGAAATGTCGCGAGCGATGTCGAAATCAATTTTTGGATCCGCGATGATTTTCAGTTTGCCGAAATTCAACTCGTCGATCATGTTGTCCAGATGGTCAAATTTTCGGGCTTCTAATTGCGAGTTCTTTTTTTGCCTGTTCATTTCTCTTTCCCAAAAAATGGCTTTTTTGGTTTTGGATGCACGTTTCACTACCGCGATGCAAATTTTTCCGCGTTTTGCTGGCATTATGTAGTTGGAGTTGGATAAATTCTTGAACATGATTTTGTTGACTTTGTGGGATCTTGATTTTTCGGATTTTGGAGCATTTTTCTGGAAATGAAAAAAAAAATAATAATTAGTAAATATAAGAATGAGTGGAAAAATATGAAATAGAGACGAAATTATGAACTCAAAATTTATGTTTCGTATGTTTAAAATGAAGATAATAAATGTGAATACAAAAATTTATTTTATTAATTTTTTCAAATCTGACTTGAACATTTTATTTTTGAACACATTTTTTTCACTAATTTTGAGTCTCGTGAGAAATTTCAAGATGTTTAGAGATTTTGGAATTTCTTATCAGATTTTGTTCTTCTGATAATGTCGATTTCGGAAAATTCTAATGAGATTCGAATCTTTTGAGATTTTTATAAGGTTGGTCTTATCTAAAATGGAATTTTCTGAAGAATATTTGGAATTTTTGTAAAATTTCGGAAATTCTTGATTCACAAGTTTCGTGTCATGTTTTATTAAAAAAATATAACACACTTCAGATCATATATTTTATAATATATACACATATGTTTTTCAATTTTTTTCTACAGTTCACTGACATTTTTGTAAGTTTTCAAAGACTTTGTAGATTAGTTAACGATTCTTTCAATTTTCTGTAACTTTTGTAAATTTCCATACATTTTTCAAAAATCGTGCAAAATCTTTGAATATTTTTTCAATTTTTCGAATCTTTTTTAGAAATTTCAAGAATCAACCAATATTGCACATAAATTTTTGTCTCAGAACTTTCAGAAGATTGCAGAAAATTTTTGATAATAATTCCTGAAACTATTTCTTACAACAATTTTTTAAAAATAAACTGATTTGTTGTTAAATTATGTATGAATCGAAATATTTGATGATTTATCCAATTTAAACCAACCTAGGAATATTGAAGTTTCTCTAAACATTTTTTGCAATTTTCAAAATTTCCAAATGACTCTATACTCCATTCATTTGGAATAAATAATGACGTAACATGAAATTAATTAATGAACTTTTTATAAATCAATCATCCACATCATTATTTTTATCCACTTTATTTATATCCATCCATCAGAAAACAGAAAAAAAATTTCTGTACGTGAATAGAAATCACCGATTTCCTGCTGTTGATTTTCGCCAAATGCACTTGGTACTTGTCCCTTTTTTCGAGTAACTCAATCAATTTTTCGTTATTCGAGGAATTGCAATTAATTTTCAAAAATCTCATCCTTTCGGTGTTGTTACTTTTCGCATTTTTCACCACTTGCAATATTTCGGGTCGAGATTGTTTCCCCGCGGATCGAAATTGTCGCCAGACACTCGAATTCGTCAAATTAACCGTTTTGCTGTCTTGATCACACGTAGTCGAGAAATACATTTTCGATATGCGTTTTTGACTTCTTATCACTCCATTTGTAAACACTGACGGTACGTAACCTGCAAATTGCTACAAATTCTACAGTGGATTATGAATAGAATGGAAACTACGCAACTGTCCTTTTCTCACTCACCAAAGCAGTCGTTTGGTGAGAAAGAGAGAGCGATAGTATCGATCATGAAAGACTTGCGCGGCCTTAGAAAATGTTCCTCCAGTCCCTGTGCAGGATCTAAGAGAAATATCATGCATTAAGAGTTTGAATATCTGAAAAAGCTGACTGTAACTCTTTTAGAAATGATAATCTTTGACACGAGTTAACAATTATTTTTTCTAAACGCAATTTTTGTGTGTAGAACCGTTACTTTTTTTCGTAATCGTGATGTTAATTTTTTATTTTTAATTTTGAATTATTTTTTATTATTTTTTAATATATATATATTATATTATTTTAATTATTATATTTGATATTTATTAATTTGATTATTAATATAATTTATATTATATATAACAATATCCATTAATATATTGACAATTCATATTGGATAGTGTAAAAATCCTAATTTTTATGGTAATTCCCCCAAAACTTATAGATCGAAACTCAAAATCTTTCAACAGTTTTATTAACAACAATTAATTCAACAATTAATTTTTTAATATTCAAAATATTAATGATTTAATGCAATGAAATACAATCATACAGTTATTAATATATAATTTATATTATATATAATAATATTTTGTAATATATTAACAATTCATATTGAATAGTGTAAAAATCCAAATTTTTATAATAACTCTCCCAAAACTGATAGATCGAAACTCAAAATCTTTAAAACGAATTTATGAAATTTTCTCCATTATGTTCGAAAAAACAAAACTTCCATTCAAAAATCTATAGAATCTAAAAATGAGCGTAATTCCACTCTTTTTGAAACGATATTTCACTCAAAAAATTTTTGTGTAATCCCACCATTTGTTCAGACTGAAATATCGCTTCAAATATAAGCGAGATTCCACTTAACTTTTGAGTAAAATTTCCACTCAAGTTAAGTTTTCAGGTCTGTCACTCAAAATGTGTGAATTTTCACTCAAAAATGTTAAGGAGTATGAGAAATTCTAAATAATTCCTGTTTCATGAGTATATAATCGCGTCGATACATAATGATCGAAATCAGTATAATTATGCATGAAGGAATTCCTTAATTAACGTTAGTCGGATGGATTATTAATTATTACTGAAAGTGAGACAGGAATTTCCTCGGGGCGTACAGGAAATTTTCCACCTTTCCAATTACGAGAAAATTCATGAATATTTCATGAATTGAAGACGAATTCGTGTAGATGACTTTGATTATCGCTAAAGTTCATCTGACTGCATTTTAAACGCAGCCTGGGATTCTACGATAGAATGGATCAAGAGCATGAGAGACTATTGTGCTCGAGTACGTGCGATCTCACAGATTTGTAACGTCTCGATGTTTTTTTCACGCCAAGTGCAACGTAACACCAATTATTTGTTTCTCAATTTGTTCTTCTGTCCAGAAATGAGACGCAGAACGTAAAATAATTAGTGAATTCGAGGGTGTTCAAAATTCGTAATAGTTACGTAAAATTGAATGATTTTTCGAAATAAGATACAATAATACTATGAATCCTTATATTATAAATTTTCAACAATTTTTCAAAATTGTCCAATTGGAAAAATTTTCTATTGAAGTAATTGGAAAATTAATTAAATTCCATCCAAAAAAACATTTTTTTCTTCGAAACTAAAAAATCTGGAGTATTTGAAATTGCAGTCACGAATTAATTTTACAATTTTCGGAAAACTTTAAATTTGTTTAATGTTGAAACTACTTAAAATTTTGAAATCTTCCGATGTTACTTGAAGTTTCAAAATTTATGAGTTTTTCTAAATTATGAGAATTGAGAAAATTATTGAAAATATTAAAATTACGGAAATTTGAATTTATTTACAAAATGTTGGTAAAATTAGGAATTATAGAAATTTTCAAAATTTTCAAGTATATTTATACTTTCAAAATGTTTGGAATAATAAAGATTGTCAAATTCTTTGGTATTTGAGCATTTTCGGGATTCGTAAAATTTTTGTTATGTAATTTTCAAAGCTATAAAAATGCACATATTTTCGAAACTGTCAAACGAGAAAATTTTTAGTTTTCAAAATTCATGGGAATTTCTGAATTCGCAAGAATTTTGTGTTCATAAAAATGAATAAATTTTTGTGACATTTAAAATTTTTTTGAAAATATTTTAATTTCAAAAACTGAACAAATTCTGAGAAATTAAAACACTTCACAAAATGTTGCGAATT
Source organism: Platygaster equestris (assembly GCA_030522785.1). NCBI lineage: Eukaryota > Metazoa > Arthropoda > Insecta > Hymenoptera > Platygastridae > Platygaster > Platygaster equestris. The sequence goes on along the minus strand of JAPYZK010002453.1, from coordinate 861 downwards.
TGTAGAAAATCGATCATTTTCGTAATATCGAAAACATGCATAATTTCGAAAAATGTGTATATTTAACATTCTTATAATTCTACATAATACTGATTCTAAAAAATTCTCTGATTCTGATGATTGTAGAATTTTTTGAAATTAAAAAATTCCGAAAATATGAAAAATTACGCAAGATTCGGAAATTTTCGTAGTTTAAAAATTTATCAGACTCCAAGATTTTCAAAAACCGTGAAAATTTAAAAAAATTGTCAAACTTTGAACATGTCAAAACTCAATTACCTGTAATCTTTGAAATTCTCAAAGACGTCAAAGTTTTTGAACATTTTCGTAAACTTCGAAATTCTAACATTTCCAAAACTCACAAAATTTCCGAAACTTCCAACTTCAGTACTTTCTGATTCCTCAAAACTTTACAATTCCATTTCCAAAGCTTTGAAAGTTCCAAATTTTGAAAATTTAAAAACTTCACAGCTTCGAAACTTCAAAATCTTGAAATGTCAACAATTTTTTAATTTCTTTGCTTAAGAACTTCAAAATACTTGAAAGTATGCGGAATTCCCAGAACTTCAAAAATGTCAAAACTTGATGATTCTTCATCTTCAAAATCCTTAAAAACTTCCAAGTTCTTGGAAATTCTCGAAAACATCGAAATTCCGACATTCGAAAAACTTCTCAAATTTCGAAAATTCTAGGCTTCATAACTTCAAAATATTCGAGCACTTCAAAACTTGCAAAATTTCCAGAACTGTAAAAATGTCAAAACTTGATAATTTTCAATCTTCAAAATTCTAAAATTTCGAAGTTTTCAAACATTCTCAAAAAATTCAAAATTCCAACATTTCAAAAACTTGTAAAATTTCC
>JAPYZK010002452.1:0-14033 GCA_030522785.1 Platygaster equestris | reverse complement strand
AAATATAAAAAAACACCCCTCTATTTTTTTACAACCCCCCTTTTTCCCCCCCCGCACCCCTTTCCAAAGAAAACCCCCCCCCCCCCCCCCCCCCCCCCCCCACCCCGAACGAAATGTCTGGATACGTCCTTGGCATTAGACTATATATGTTGCATGTTCGAGCTCTTTTTTGCACTGTTTGTGAAATGTATCAAGAAATCAACAAGTATACCGATAAACAGATAAATTAAGAAAATTCAGAAATCCACGAAATACACTCAGTCGGAAGTTTTTCTCTCGGTGCAATGCCAGCTCGAGACGAAGTTTGGCGCATTTTCGCCCATAAGTGGCTACGCTATTTTCGGCGTCGGTCGCGCAATCGTTTGTTTGGGCTACTTTGACGAAAAGTTAAAGCTCGCGAAGCGCAGTATTACTCCGAGACAAATGTCACAAAGTCGGGATGAAAGTTGTTTCGCCGGGATAATTTGTATATATGGCGTGATGCATTGTGGGGTTATTTCAGTGTCTCCTTCCCCTTTTCATTTTGCTACACCCACGTTGCGGCAAATATTTCTTAATAACGCAAAGTACGTGTCCGAGCTGTCCGGGACAAGGCAGCTCGAGACGAAGAGCGATTATTAGACGCGATATGACGACGCCGGCATCCGCGCGTATTTGGCGTATGGGTCTAGGAAGCGTTTTTGGACACCGCCGTTGTCAACCTCGCTCCGGACCTAACCTAACCCATTCAACGCCGTAACGTTACTAACGTTTCCTCTGTCGTCGTCTCTTCTTATTCTTTTCTTCTTCTTTTTTCTCGCCATCTCGCTCCTTGTTTTCTTCTTCGACCGCCACCGCCGCCGCCTCGTCCAAAAACAGTTGACCCACATTATTGCCTAACGCCGTTTTCCTCGTTTCTTCCTTCCTCGAGCTTATACTCTTTCACTTTGTCGTGATTTTTGTTTTTGAATTTTTATTTTGAAGTTTGAGGTTGGTTCACACCGCGATTTTATATGAGTTTCGTTAGTGTGGTCACTTGGAGCGAATTTGACAGTTGTTACTGTTGTTTTATCAAGCTTATGGTGCTCTTTGGGACCCTCTTCAGGATTTTCGTTTCAAATTCACGCGACCTAGCCACAGTAAAGATTGTTTACAATTGGTGCCGTCGTTGAACACGTGTGAAAAATCCTAAAGAGGGTCCCATAGAGGACCGGAAGCATTTTATGATTCCCGGTAATTTTTCATTTGGTACATATTGAGATTGGATTAGATTCTTGTAGAAATTTTTTTTTGACACGTATACGTGATATAAAATGTAACTTCATAGCCTATGTAATCTAAAAGTTTTAGAGTTGCACACAGTTTTAGAAATTTTTCGTTTCTCAGAATTTCACGAAACTCGTTATCACAATTCTGAACCATTTTTGAAAAATCTCCCAAAAAATTCTCCACGATTCCAAAATTGCCACAGAATTCCCTATAATTTCCTAATACTTTTGACATTTTTCGTCCCTAAATAGTCCAAAAAGTTGGGCTTCAAGTATACTGTATACTGTATATTATACATTGTGAACAGTATACTGTTTTACCTTATATCATACTGTCTAATATACTATATATTACGGTATAAAATACTCTATACTGTTTAATAATTTACTATATGATATATACTGTATACTATACAGTATACTTTGATGCCCAAGAAGCGTGTCTGTAATGCATATAATTGAATTAATAATTAACGAACACGTGCGTATCTATCCACAATTTTTGTGGCCTTTGCAACTTGGGTGTATGCGAGTCGTTAAGCAGAATATGAGCTTATTTCCTTCCTCGCACTTCGTGACCTCCCCTTTTCAATTCATTTTCAGACTAAATTTCAATGAAACTGTCTAGCATATCTTTGAGTCAAATAAATATAAAATATTCATGAACATTTATAATTTTTTTAATTTCAGTTCATTTTCAGACTTGATTTTAGTGAAACTGTATAGCGTAACTTTAAGTCTGATAAATATAAAATATTCAAGAACACTCGTAATTTTTTTAGAACAGACCTTTCGAATAATCCTAACCCCAGTGCCAATAAAGCCTTAACTCTCAAGTTGCGCAAGCCATCTCTCCGTACCCACAATTTTTGTCTATTTCGGATGTACTCATTACGCATATGCCGCGTGTCTGGCGGCACATCAGTTCCTATTACTCGAATGTCAATCTGCTTCTAAATCTTCGCACGTTACCTCGAAATGAGACTGCACGTGACAACTTCCGTTTTTGAATTTCTCGTGTCGCACCTGGCGCTCGGCGCCGAAACTTGGCTTAAAAAAATCTTTTAGCCCTCGATCTTTCTCGCCTTTTTTTCCCTTTTCGGCCAAAGGTGGAAGCGTGAACATTTTAGCATTGCCTCTGTGCATTGCAGAATGTTTGTAATACACGGTCGAACAGGTCTCTGCCGCATGACGCTGGTGTGTTCCGACTTATTTTCGTGCCGGCAATCGAACGTACGTGCATCCGTTGACTCGGGACGCCCCAATGCCAATGTTAAAGCGCATCGGCAAGACGAAATTAACCCGAATCCGCGGGCTATAGAGGCGCATGTTCCCGGCGCGACCGAACTTGCCAAAAGCTTTTGATACGGCTTCTGACTATACCCTGAGTCGGGGCAAACATTGTACGACTCGTGATGAATTGCACAGCCGTGTTCCGAGAGCGGCCATCACCGAATCTATATTTCAAGGTGCTCGTTTTAGGGTATCCGACGCTCGAGCGGAATCTTGGAGTCGAGGGGAAAAGAATGAGTTTCGTGTGATCCGTGGATGAGAGGGAAGAGAGTGGATATTGATAATCAGGCCATATTTTGACGCAATGGGTTCCCGGAATTGTAATATGATTATTATACTGTCTCAGATCGAGTTGGTCGAATTGTACTATTTACTAGTAGATTTTCACGTATTCATTTAACGAAAATCTGGTTATTATGAAATAGTGGATTATGGTCGAAATAATTGTCCTGATTTAATAGCGAAGAATAATTTAATAATTACTTGTTATTTTATTGCGTGAAAAGTGAAGAATAAACAATTATGAAGTCGTTTTGTGTGCTTCTTAAATAGTACCATTTTTTTTCATTGTTCATTTTTTAGAACTCTACTACGTAAATATTTATAAATTATTAATCACTTTCAATTAGCCATTTTTATCCCACGTGAATAGTGGAAAATTACCAGTCGATTCTTTTTTTACTACGTAAATAGTCAAAAAATTGTATCATGTTCAATATATTAAACATGCAGTCATTTTCCCTCTACGCGAATAGCGAAAAATTGATCGAATTTTGGATTTTCCATTACAAATTTCCCAATTCACCAACTGTTAGAATTTTTATACATTCAGTTTCCTTTGTTATTCCAAAATTTCCAACATTGGAATCTACGTTCATCAATCCAAAAATTGCTTCCTTCGCAAAACATTGCTACTCAAAATTTTATAACAATTCTTTTGTTTGACAATAGTTCATAGGATCTACAATTTAATTTCACTAAAACATTCGAAATCTCGTTTTAACTGTTACGTAAGCATGTTCACGTGGTACCGGCGAGTGATCACGAGCTCGTAAGAACCGACATCGACGGGATTTTCCTTCACATTCGATTCATGTTCAACTTACCATCGCCTTTGAAATTTCAACGGAACAAACAACACCCACAAGAGGCTCTCGCGTAGACTCATTTGCGGATTCGATGATTAATGCAGGTTTTGTTGTAAAGCAACCCGCTCCCTGCCAAATGGCGCGCAACGCCGCATCCGAAAATAGAGCTGTCATGACCTAAAAAATGAGCTTCTTATTTCCTTTTGACGAGAGCTCGGAATATTTGCACGTTTGAACTTTGAGTCCCCGGCGGTGGCTGTGACTCAGTCGGAAGTAGCTAGATGTGAATGAGTTTTTTGCTTATGACTAGCGTCCGAAATAGTTCGATGTTGAACAAATTGGCGTGGTTTCTGGGTTGCCTTCAGGGCAAATGTTCCGGAAATTGACATGTTGAATGATGTTCTCTTCGAATTTATTCATCTTATTGCAGCTTAAGTCATTTTGATGAGTTCACGTAGAAAATGATCTCGAAAAATGTCTTTTTTAGTCATAATACCATTATCGATGGTCAGTTGTCTTGAGTCTTTCTATCGTGAAACGGGGAGAAGCTCTGTTTCTCTTTGTGAGTCCGAGCTTTCGCCGCATCGGCTTGCCCTTGCATTAGGATATTTTCGTCCAGACTTTTAGGCCCGCAAAGACGTTGCCCGACCATTCCCGACGTAGCTAGACGCTGGCTATGCGGGGCAGCGCTTTTCCCTTTAAGCGCCTCCGAATCGTCGCTATCTTTCTCGCGCGTGCGGTCCGTGCTTTCGCGAAGATACTATCATACAAGTATGCTTCTGTCTTTGGCACTTATATTTTCGCTCCGCGATTCTTGCGATGAAGCTCGTATTTTTAGATGCACTGCGGGCTTTTATCTTCCTGTTTTTCCTTTTACCAAAAGGGGAGATAAGTAGTTCTCCTTTTATTCTGTTTCGGACTTGTATGAAAGGTGATGAAAAGGGGGAATAATTCATTCCTTTTGCATGAGAAGTCATGTGCACATTTCTATGGTGAAATAGTGACTGAAACTAATCACATTTAACAGAATTTCGCGAAGCAGTTTTAAATTATATATTTATAGACATATCGAGGACGTGAATGACAACAGTAAATTGAAAAAACAACATACATACTTCGAATTTCATGACTGCAACAAGTGTATTTTGCAATTAATCATCATCATTCTGCATTCCATGAATGATGTAGAATGTTGATAAAATTGGTGGAAATCATTATCACGTGAAGCGTCTGAAAAAAGTGCATGCGCACCCACATAAAAATACAATTTGATTACAGTAATTGAATCTAAATTGCACGTCGACAAAAAATAACGAATTTCGAAATAAGAATCACAGATGAAAGCGCGAATTACGCATTTCTCGCCGCACCTCGTCGTTGCCAATTGCACGTTTGTATAATGGACAACGTCATTTTTCTCGGGGCGGGTTTCTTTTTTCACGTCGCATAAGGTATTCGAGATAATTTGGCATCGTTGGGAGCCGCGGCGTCGTTGTGCTCTTTATTATGACAGAGAATAATGAAATACGACTTGGCACCGCGCTGCTACAAATTCCTTGATAAATCCTCAGGCCAAGAGATGTTTTTTCTCTGGTTTCGGTGCTTTAATTAACTGATAACAATATTTCAGATTCATGTTATTAAAAATCTGGAATTTTTCAAATTTTACGATAGTTTGAAGCCATTCGATTTTTTTTTTTTTTTTTTTTTTTCATCAATTTTTTTGGATTTAATTACTTCTTTTATTCCAAAATTGGCGTACTCTCTCATTCTGAAATAGTCAAAATTTTACCATCTGATTTACTAATCGTTGTTTTGACTGCTCAAATAGTCATTCTCTAATGGATTACTCCCGATAATAATCAAATTCGACTGTTCGACTAGTGATATTTCGACTAATTAGGACTAGTCAAATCATTTGATTACAAATTATTCAATAATTTGACCGTTCGAATTAGTGGTTTTAGCTTTTGACTAAAAAAAATAGTCATTATTCAAATAACGACTGTACCGAATAGTGAAATTCGACTATTTCAATTAGTCGTCTGTAATGACTGTTTCAAATAGTCAACTTCTACTTTTTTATTAGTCCTACGTTGACTACCAAAATAGTCACATTTAGGCGTATGAAGCCAGATAGAAATATTTCGATTAATCACTTTCGACTTGAAATACGTTGATTTTAAATATTAGAATTAGTGTAATTTGACTATTTCAATAATTAAAATTTGACTTTCGATTAGTCAGATTTAACTATTTTGATTAGTCACTTTCGACTTGAAATACACAGATTTTAACTATTAGAATCAGTAAAATGTGACTATTTAAATTAGTAAAATTCGACTATGTAGTCAAGCTTAACTATTGCGATTAGTCAATTTTCACCAACACAATTAGTAACATTTAACTACAAATTCTTCAATTTTGACTTTTTTAAATAGTTGACTCGTTGACTATTTCATTATCGAATTTGAATATTTCATTGTCAAATTTGACTACTTCCAATAGTCACGTTTGACTAATTGAATGAGTTATTTTTGACTATTATCAGTAGTCAACTCTATTTCACTAATTCACCAAGTTATTTTTGAGTATTTACTAGTAACGTCTTTTCCGCTAGACCAATTAGTCAAATTTGACTATAAATTAGTAGAATTCGACTATTTCAGAATGAGAGAGTAGAAGCAGACCAAAAATGGCCTTTTTATATGCAGTAAAAAAAAAGTTACCCTAATTTTGAGTGTTATTCATATTTTGTTTTTGTTTTTGTTTTTTTCAATTTTTTTTGTCAATTTATCAATATTCTTGAGTTTTTGAGAATTTTGAAGAATTTTGAAGTTTTGAAGAATTCTGAAGTGAGAGGTAATCAGTGTTGGAATTTTTAAAGTTCTGGAAGAAATGAAAGTTTTAAAAGAATTCAAATTTTTTCTAGCCTAGAAGTTTCGAAATTTTTGAAGGTAAACATTTTTATGATACCAAAGTTTTGACTAATTTCGTTCTATAATTTTGGAATTTTGAAGTTCTGGAAGTTTCAAAAGTTTCGAAGAATTTTGAAGTTTCATGCCCTAGAAGTTTCGAAAAATGTGAAGTTGAGAAATTTTAAGGCTTTGAACAATTTGGATGTATTTTTGAGTTTGTTAGCATTTTAAAGTTCTGAAGTTGTGAACTTTTGGAATTTTTTAAGTTTTGTAATTTTTGAAGCTTTTGAAATTGTGGAAGTGCTAAAACGTGCATTTTTCAGAATTATGAAGTTCTGAATTTTTTAAAGTTGCTAAAGTTTGGGGATTTCAGTGTTTTTGATAATTTCAAATAATTTTTAAGTTTATAAAAATGCTGAAGTTCTGCAGCCTAGAAGTTGAAAATATTTCATAATTGTGGGATTTTGAAGTTCTGTCAAATTCAGGTAGATTACAAAATTTTTGAGTTTTTTGAAATTTTTAAGTCGTAGAGCTTTGATATCTTTGAAGTTTTCACACTTTTAAAGCTCTGGACAATTTAAAGTTATGGAATTTTGGAGAATATTACAGATCTGAAGCTTCAAAATTTTGGTCATTTTCGTACTTTCGAAAGTTTTGAAATGTTCAAAATTTAAAAACTTGAAAGTTCAACATTTTTATGCCTCGAAATTTTGGAAGTTTCAAATTATATGAACTTCAAAAATTGGAAAGTCTCGGTTTTTGAATTGTAAACGAATTTGCATAAATGTTGCAGTTTTGCAGTATTTTGAATTTTGTAAGTTGCGAAGTTTTACCGTTTCAAAGTTTTTGGGAATTCTGGATAACTTCGAATTTTTTAACAATTTTGAAGATTAAAAATAGTTGAGTTACAAGATTTTCAAAATTTCATAAATTCTTAAAGTTGTCAAGTTTTGACGAATTTTGAATCTTCAAAGATTAGGATTTTTAGAAAATTTCGAAATTCTGGTATTCTGAAGTTTCAGAAATTTCGTTACTTTCGGAGTTTCTAAGTTAAAAAACTTCCAAACATTCCAAATTTTTGAAAGTCACGGTTTTTGAATTGTTGACGAATTAGCGTAAATGTCGAAGTTTTGGAGTATTTTGAAGTTTTGAAGTTGTGAAATTCTACAATTTCGAAGTTTTTGAGCATTCTGAATATTTCCGAAGTTTTTAACAATTTTTAAGTTCAAAAATAGTCAAGTTTCAAGATTTTCAAAATTCCAGAAATTCTCAAAGTCCGTAAGTTTTGGCGAATTTGGAATCTTTGATGATTAGGAGTTTCGAAAAATATCGAAATTCTGATGTTTCGAAGTTTCAAAAATTTCGTTAGCTTCGGAGTTTTTAAGTTGAAAAAAATTATTTTCCATTAAAAATATGTTTTTCAATAAAGCAATTTTTGTTCTGCCCGAAACACAGGTAAAACATCGATAAATTTAATTAGACTTTGGAAAATAACATCGATATCCCTAAAAATCCGTCAATGCAATATAATTTCACGATTCATCAAAAAAGCGCAACAACTCGTCACGCGGTCTCAACAATCTAATGACTCACAACTGCTGCATTTTTCCCGAACAACCAAAAGAGTTTTTTCCTTGCACGTGAATACTTAATTTCTGCATTATGCCTCTTCGGCGGGTATCGGTAGGCTCGTTCACTTCGCGCTAAATGGCCCCGGCTTATCTCGGGATTTTTTTCGAGACACGAGAATTTAGCGACTTTAACGTCTTAACCACGCTCGTTTGCGGGGTTATCGGAAACGAGTTTGAGTAGGTGCAGGCGCCATTTGCACCTTCCACGAAGAATCGCGAGCCTTACGGACGAAGATTAATACGATCCGTCGTAACTCTTTTCCTCCAAAAATCTTGGCATCTAACGCGAAACGCGCATATCAAATAATAAATGCAGTATAAAAACGTCACTTAATGCGTTCCGAAAGTTGTAAATTTTATTGCGAAAAAAGGCACGCCCGCGTTACACGCGCGCCGCGTCCAGCCGGGGGAATAAATTGTTTCTCACTGTAAACACTGTTAGTTTACGCACGAATAAAAATGTAAATATCCTCGTTTATTCCGATTCCCGCTTTCATTAAAAGACGGCGATTACTGATAAGCTTTGTTGGAGTCATGGAAAATCCTGGACTGGGGACAATTTAATTAATTGAAATTTTTTCTTGTAACGGTCAGTCGATTTAATTATCTTAACATTTGATCACTTTAATGACTAATTTGTACAGTTGATGACTGGATGACTTACGATTGGATTTCTGATGCTTTTTAGGATGTTGTGCTGTAGTAGATAGTCTACGGGAATTCTAGAACCCCCTCACTCCTCCTCCCATCATTTGACCGGGAGTGGGGGGTCGGTGGTAAATTCTGAAAAATTCAAAAATCGTGAGACTTTGCAAAATTCGAGAAAATCAAAAAATCACCAAAAATGCGACTAAATTGTGGGGAATATTAACAAATATAATACATCAAGAGAAAAATAAATTCTAAAAAATTATAGAAGATATGAAATTTTTTTAGATATCTTGCCGAATTCAATAGAATTAAAATTTTATAGAATAGCGTACTTTTCGAAATTTTTTACATTTTCTAAAATTTTCTCAAATTTTTACGATGTCATCATACTTTTTATTATTCCTCGCAATTCAATCAAATTTCTGATAATTTTTTGATTCTCCAGAATGTTTAAAAATTTTTCATTTTTTACATTTTCTACAATTTATCACTGACCCCCCCCCCTCCCCTCCCCACTGCTGTTGGAGGAGTGGGGGGTTCTAGAATCCCCATAGACTATCTACTCGCTAAATTTTTTTGATGATTGATAATTTTGGAAAAATTAGTCAAAAAATAGTCTCCAAAATGGCAACTATTCATTAGTTTTTGGTTATGTAAAGTTCATTTTAGAAAATATCGATGATTTTCACGTAAATTGAGTAAGAATACTGGGGATCAAGTTAAGACTGAAAGGCACATACGGACAAATCATATCGTAATAGTTAATATACGTAATATTTAAATGCATAATATTTCCTAACTTTAAAGTTGAAATTTCGAAAATGAAAATTACCAAAATATTTTGTGCATGTGGACGAAGCGCATGATCGAAATTGCGGCAATTACTCGCATCAACAGCTCCCCGCGGTCTGATTTATTGCCCCGATCGAATGAGATAGATAAGGGTCCGCCGGCGATCGGATCGTGATCTCGTGTTGCGGTATTCCGCAAAGTTGAGACGTTCGGTGTTACGATTTTTCGGCCGATAATCCTGTGTAAACACCTACCGGTTACTGGATCGTTTAATGGCGATATTATCGGTGTTTTCATATTGTTGGCTCTCGCCCCGCGGTGTCGGAACAGCTCTCTCCCTTTTTCTTCCTTTTACGAGAATTTTGCCACCGGGTAACTGTAAACACAAATCAATCATTTCGATTCATAATTACGATCTGAAATGATTCTCGTTTCGGGGCTGGCGCGCTTTCGTATTTTTCGGAGATATTGATTCTTCTTGATGTTTCATTAACTTTTCTCGTTTAAGCGGTGATTGACAATTTATGTTTCACATTAACGCCGAATGGGGATGTCCATAAAAGACTTTAAGCCTTGTATAATATCTCCATGTATTATTAAAAAGCATGTAGACGCCGCCTCCCCTCCTGACCCCGCTGCCATGTCCGTAATTTTTCCATCATTTTCTAATCATTTTCATCGATTCCCGTCTGTTATCATCGATTCCCATCAATGCCGTTCAATTGTCATTACTTACCATCAATTCCTACAGATTTCCATCAATTTTTATCAATTCCTATTGATTCCTGTCGTTTTTTATTAATTCTTATCTGTTTTCATTTATATTTGTCAATTCCTAACGATTCTTATCAATTCCTGTCAATTACCATTGACTTTTATTAATTACTGATTATTATTATCAATATTTTCCATCAATTCCTATCGATTCCTATTGATTCCTGTCAATTTACGTTGGCTCCCTATCGATTCCGATAAATTCCCATCAATTTCCATAGATTTATATAAATTACCATTGATTCCCATCGATTCCCTTCAATTCCAATCGATTTCTATAAATTCTGATCAGATCACATTGATTTCCATCAATTCCCAACGTCAAGTTCCATCAATTCCTAATAAAATATGTTATACAATTCAGCATTTTCATTAATAAAATTAATAAGGAATTCAATATGTCAAAATATTTGACTTCCTTGACTTTTCAAGATTCGGGATATTTAATTTTCAATTGAATATTATCCAGATTCGGATGCACACATTTTCTCAATTTCCAAACATATGAAATTTTAGACATTGATTTCTAGACTTTCGAATTTTGGAAATCTCAACACTTCTGGATTTTTAAATTCTGAATTGTCTAGTTCGTGGGATTCGAAGATTTGAAAAATTCGTGGAATTCGAAATGAAAAATTGCGAATTATCAAAAGACTGAATTCGAATTTAAAATTTTTTTTACAATTGTAAATTCGTTAATTCGGGAAATTTTCAATGACGTATACACTGAAATAGACAATTTTTAAAATTTTAATCAATCTTAATATCAAACATTAGAATATACGAAATTCAAATTCAGAGAATTCTGAGTTATTCCCAAGTATGGGAAGTTTTCAAATGCTCTAGTATTTTGAACTTTCAATTTGCAATCCGGAATTGACAGATTCATGAAATTTTTAAAATCCAAAAATGGTCAAAATTCTGAATTATAAATTCCAGATTCTAAATCTCTGAATTCTGAACTTCGATGTCTATAAATTTGAAAATTTTTGAATTGTAATCAAAAATTCAAGAATCCCAAGTTTAGTTCAACGAAATATGCAAATAATTCTCGAATGGATTGAAAAACATTTTTCGCGGGCAAAAAACCGGATTCTAGGGGGTAATTGCCCCTAAAAATACGAGAATTGTCAAAATTTTGAACTAAAGATTTTATATTTTAAATCTGTGAGTTCTGGACTCAGGAATAACTACCAAAAATCGTCTGAAATATGGAAAATTTTCCAATATATAAAGTAGAATTTTCCGACAATTTTTTATTAATAACAAATGTCGGAAGTTCATAAAACTTGAAAAAATTAGTAAAATTTTTCCAGTTTTACAAAATATTAGAAAATGGATGCAATTTTTTGAAATAATCATTAGTAATTCCAAATAACTTAGACAACTTTTTCAAAAAATTGATATAAAAGTGTTCAAATCAAAGTCTTGAAACGAAAACTTTTTTTCCCTCAACATCGTGATAACAAGTCAAACGCTGCCGTAAAGAAAATGTATCTTAAGCTTCAAGTAATTTTTATCGTAATTGAAATGATCTTTGTGTGCGTAAACTCACGCGGAGCTTAATTAATTATGAAATATGGTCAGGGTGATGTCGTAAGGTGGCATTTTTCTTGCCGCGGCCGGAATGGAAATTTCTTTTTGAGCCTTGCGAAATCCGTAGGGTGAAAAAAGATGTGTTTTAATCATTGAAAAATCGTTGGTTTGTTGGTATCTGATCGCGGATTTATTTATTTAGTGTTTTTTGTTGCGATGCACGCCGCTGAGTATTACGTTAACATCCGACACCGAAAACGCCCCGGGTACGGATAGCAGTGGGTAATGTTAAAATGACCGACAGTCTCGTTAGCCGAATTTAACGATCCTTCTTAAGTGACGCCGCGTCTTGTGCAATCCCAGAAAAACCACCAAACGACTTTTTCACCTGCAGTGCAAATAGTGTCGATTACCATTTCTTTATCGATGCTGAATATTCTAACGATGCGTGAATTAGGGCTAATGGTGGTTGGCCTTTTTGAGCGGTTGAGGTAATTTAGCATGTCCAATGATTTTTGGATGTCATTTAGTGATGCTAATTTGGGGGGGGGGGGTCCCCTTAATTTATGGGTTTTTCGGAATGATCGTGAGGATTTTTTTCGATTTCCTAGTCAGTTTTCGTGTTTATTTAAATTTGTCAACGTTTTGACCCATTTTGAATTATTTTCAAGACCTCTACATATAATTACAATACCTTTTTTACTAACAATTTTCGAAAACACAGTGTACAATTTGAACTTACGTGATTTGACAAATTGACAATTTTTGGAGTTCGAGAGGGATTTATGGGGGTTTTCCGGAATTTAGGGGGGATTTTGGGGAGACGAAATTTTCATCAAGGCGCAAAAAATACCAAATTTTATAATGTCTTTGAATTCTTGAAGTTTTTCATTCTGAATTTGTGGTTGATTATTTTTGATCGTTTGAAGTTCCGACATTCGAAAATTTGAAAATCCGAATTCCGAAATTTTCGAAATAGCTTGACTGTCTTATATTTGGAATATTTAATTTTCAATTGACTTATCCAAAATTTGAGTGCAGGAACTTTTACAATATAATTGAAATTGATTCTTTCGAATTACGAATTTTGGAAATTTCAACAGGATTATGAAATTCTAAATCGTCTAGTTCATGGGATTTGAAAAACTCGTGGAATAAGAAATTCTGAAATTCTGAATGTTCGAAAGCTTCAATTTTAATTTGATCAATTTCATCGATTAATTTAATTTTTTCGATTTTCAATTTTCAATTTGAATTTCGTTGAATTAAAAATTCGTAATTTTGAAAAATTTCCAGTGACGGGTACATAGAAATTGACAATTTTTCAAATCTGAATGTTAATATCAAACTTCAGAAAATACAAAATTCAAATTCAGAGAATTTTGAGTTACGAAGTTTTTAAAGTCTTCAATATTTCGAACTTTCAGTTTCCAATTTCGAATTAGTTAGGTTAGGTTAAGATAGGAATTTTGTGATACCTAAAATTTTTCAAATTCCGAGAATAGGGTTGGGACATGAAAATTTTTTATTGCATATTTGGAATCTACGCATACGACTTTGTTATTGAAATTTTTTTCCTACGTTTCTCAAATAATTTTTGAGAACCCTACAGCATTTTTAAAACGCCGAGTTTCAAAACTATTTGTGACAAAACTATTTTTGTTAAAAAAATAGTTTTTAGACTGAAATCAGTGGAAAAGTGGGGAAAAAAAATACTTCTTTAATTTTCAAACGATTGTTATAAACAAAGTTACACAATTATGAAAAAAAGTCAGAGATGTAAAGTTGTTGCAAATTCGATTCTCTACAAAATTGCTCCCATAAGTTTTGTCGTAGGAATGAAAATGCGGGAATTATTGGCGAAAAAACAAACTCACCCCTAAAAACTACCCTTCTGCAAAAGATTGGAGGTCGAAAACTTGAATTCAAGTTAGTATCTTATACCAGAAACTACCTGCAAAATTTCAGCTTGCCCCTCATTTTTTCCATTCAATCAATATTAAAATGTCTCCATTCAGTTTACTCTGGGCGCAGGCTATATTATTAGAATATAATATATATATTATATTAGAACGTGGCTGCTCCGAGTCCCAACAGTGTCAT
>JAPYZK010002450.1:0-22767 GCA_030522785.1 Platygaster equestris | reverse complement strand
CTAGGATTAGAAAAAATCTTCGACAGTTTCTCTCAGAACTTATTCATGTTACTGTATATTGCTCAAAATTCCCTAAAAATTGAATGAATTCACACAAACGTCAAACATTCGTGAAAACTCTGAAATTTTCAAAAAGGTTTCCAGTTCAATATGGTTTTCTCAATTTTCGATAATTCATGGAAGAATAAACTTAAGATTTTCCAAAATGCTAAACCTCCATTTCCAAATCCTAACTATCTAAATTCAAACACGCCATTCCAATTACAACATAGAAGAAAATTGCAACCCGAAAATTTTCTACATCCTCGACACGTCTCTACTTAAATCCCGAAAAATTTCCAGCACGAGATGAAAACCTATTTCCCTTCGTCCTTTTCGATGTTTGACCAGGGAACGCGAATTCCCGAGCTCGACATTGCGGGAAACGAGCTCAGATGCACGTCGCACTTCTTAGCTCTCACAATCACTCTCCTTGTTTTCGAGCTCGCAAATCCTCGGATGCTCCGGTATTGTAGCGACAGCATTTTTGCGTCCAAGCGCGTCATAAAGCGTCGAAATCTCGAGAGATTTCGAACTGTCTTCATTTTTCCGCGACGATATTTACCGAGCTGCAAGCTGTCCAGTAGCTTTAGAAGTTAGGAACTTGAAATTGAGTTTACTTCATCTTTGCGATCGATCGAGAGGTCATGATAAGGGGAATTTCGGAAAGATAATGGAATATCTCTTGGATGTTCACGCGAACGAAGAATAAACACATTGAATCATATTCAAATATGTATATTTTACGTAATAAAGTCATCAATATACGCATTTTAACAAAAATAAATTAAAAGAAATTGTTTAAGCGTCTTGTCAAAACTGAAGGACCTGGAAAACCTGGAAAATTCCTGAATTTCCCAAGTAGGTTACCACAAAATCAAAAAAGCGCTCTGAAGAAAATTCCTATAATGATTGACTGAAAACGCCCGAGAGGGATCCAGTTGGAGCAAGACAAATCGCAAACGTAACATCGGGAGCCCGGAACTCCAAATAAATTGCCAAGGAAACTCCACGTCTTCATCTACAAATCTCGTTTACGGGCGTGAAAGTGCGGGAGCGGAGCACCTTCGACTGATCGGGGGCAAAAAGAGAGGAAGTCCCTCTCGCACCCCATTTTACGATCAGCCAGGATTCTCTCGCTCTCGTCGTCTCGTAGGAGACCCCGTTTTGCCCCGTTCCGGGGGCAAAAAGTCGTTAACGCGGAACGTTTGTCGCATTTATCATGTGACATGAAACGTAAGCATCGAACGCAAAGACAAAAGCTAGATAACATTCTAACTTTTTCCCCCTTTTCTCAAAATATCGGTCTTTTATGGTGTCCTGTAAAATTGTTTCGCTTTTGTGGATTTAGAAAACCTGGATCGTCGAGTCGAAAAATTGGAAATGTGGAAAGTAAAATTCGACCATTTTAATAGATTCTAAAGATTCAGGGGTTGATTTCGAAATGATGTCACATTATTTGAATTTGTCTGAAATTTGGTTTTTCGTGGTCGAACAGGATTTTCTTGAATTTCAGTAAAGTCCGCAGAATATCTAGTGGTTTTATGAAGAATTCGATAAACGTGTGCTAGATTTCTAGTTTTTTTCAAAATTTGGATGATTTCAAAATTTTTATTTTCAAAGTTCGATTTTGAATCAAAAATTTGAAAAATACAAGTTCAGGCATTTATTTTTGTCTGGGTTAATTAAATTTCAAAGCGTGCTTCGAAAAATCTCCAATAAACTTAGCTTACGTTCTTGTATACGGGAGATTTTTCTTCCCTCGTGATTAACGATTCCGCGAGGAAAAATTACCATTTTCGGCAAACTTTCTTTTCTTGAACAGTGAAAAATGCGATTGGTTTCGCGTAATTGCAGATTTGGAAGGAAATATTCCACGCGTTTTTCGTCCGTGGACGTGAATAAGAAGGGCAAACCGAGGGAGAAAAATTCTGGTTCCATTAACCCAGAATGCTGGTTTCATTTGTATTCATTTTGCAAAAATGTAGTTTTCGCGTTTTCGTACGTATGCGCGCGCTTTTTTCTTGCCAAGCACATAATGCGGCGTTGTAGTTTCAGAAAAGACTCTAATATGGTTAGAAACGATAGAATCTTTAATAGAAACATTCGAAACTCTAAAATTTGGGTAGACCCCAATAAAATCTGAAATTGCCCAATCAAAAAATCAGACACATAGAACTTGAAATAGATAAATGACTCGAATTTTGAAAAGTGGAAATCCAAATCTAAATATTTCAAAATTAAAATAAAATGGATGTAAAATTATTAGAATCAAATTGAGGACTTTTTTATTGCAATAATTGATTCCAATTCAGAAATAAAGGAATTTGAAGAATTTGAAACATCAAGTGTAGAAAATAAATTCAAAGATTCTAAAATCTACGATGCAAATTGAAATTCGTAAATAAACAAATTTCGAAATTAAGAATGTAAATTTGAGAAAACTACTTTCTAGAAAATGATGAAAGCTTAACAACTTTCGAAGACAAATTTCGAAGTCCAAAAAATTCAAGAGGTCAATTTTGCTTATTTTACATCAAAAAATGTTGTACAGAGACACATAAAACAATCAAAAATCATAAAATAAACATGAAAGGTCAAAAACTTGCACATTTTGATTGGAACTCTTGAAAATCAGAATTTTCAACGTTTCGGCAGCTTTTGAATACATACGAATCGGAAAATTCGACAAATTTCGAAAGTGAACATCTCAATTCACACATTTTTAACTTGAAGTCAATCACTGTCTACACTTCAATCGGAAAATGTCTCAAATTGTGTAACTGAAACACAATAAAAAATTTTTTACATCAGCCTATTCTTTTTTTTGTCATTGAATTTTTAGTATGATGACGCGTGTTTTTCGTGAACCCCTAATGACTTAGGTGTAGTCTAATCTTCTACGATTACCCACCACTTTAATGGCCGACCTGCTTTCAGCTCATCGGCCGATTTTACAGAGGGTTGAGATAGAATTTGAAGGGATCGAAAAACATTGATTGATGGTGATCTTCAAAGGGTGCGATTCATCAACGTCGCACCTCCGGGAAATTCAGCTTTAAGGTCTCAGAAGATTACGCTCAAGTCATTTCTATTCGAAATACGTAATTAGTATTCACAAAAAATGCTCAGTTTCGAAAATCATCGATTATTAATACTGTCATATCAGTGTTTATGGTCGGAAAATGTTGTGAATTGTGATTTCAGAGAGAATAATCATAGTTACAATTATTCGTGTTTATATCAAGAATTTGGCCGAAAACCATCAAAAAATCATTGACCACCCACCCAATTTTGATAATGAGAATCAAATTCTCGAAAAATCGATGACATTATTTATAAAAAAAAAAATAATGGAGAATAATATCATAAGTTATTGCAACACGAAAAAATTTGGCAAAACCATTTATTATTTCCTGAAGTTTACCACAATTCCCAAGGAAGACGAAAAATGCCCCTAACTCTGAAGAATTCGTGAAAAATTCTATGAACCATGAAATGTCTCAATCCGATACAAAAACTTCAGAGTATACAAATTTGTTCGTATCAAGGTCGTCGGAATTCCCGTTGCGACGCAATCAAACTTCGATTTTGTTCCTTCACCGACGTCCTCGGAATATGAAAACTTCTCAATCACGGATTGAAGTGAAACTACAGCACGAAAATATGTATAAATTATTTATTCCATGGAATATTCATTTCACGGACGTCATGGTGCGAGTCGTAACTCGGCGAAGGGAAAGTAATCGAAAATTTACGAAGCTTTTTGACAAGACAGTTGATACAGCTTTACTATTTCATGCTTTTCCGAGTGCTCGATTTCCCTCTTGTTCTATGTTTGTAACAAGGTAAAATAAATTAGATATCCGAAAGTAGTACTTTTAGATCCACGGAATTATGAGTTGCATGATTAACTGGTAATCAGATAGCAAATATGTTCTGTTGAAGAGAAAATTTACGGAATTTTTCAAGTATCCCGTAAACAAGTACACCACATACACAAAATTCATGTATTCATAAAAAAACGTTCGTACACGTTCTCACGTTCGATATTCCATTGAAAAAGCATCGTTCGCAGCGTATGCAATAACTTGGAAATTTTCCAAGTCTTCAGGAATTCTGAGCAAGCAAAAAGAAACTATTGTGTATGAGTTGCATACTCTAATCCATTCGATACCGTAATATGGAGTTCTTCAATAAATTTCCTATAGATATAAAAATGGAAGAAAAAAGACGTTCGAAAAATCGAGGGATGTATGTCTGACCAAACGTAGGTTATTCTACTGATCGTTCTTGTCTCGCTTGCGAATGTTTTGATTATCCAAAGAATTCAGTGGTTATTTTCCATGGAATTTGTTATGAAGAAGATGATAGGACAAAAATTGAAGAAAGAAACTCCCAGAAAATATAAGAGATGTCTGATCGAATATTGATTGTTCTACTTGAGAATTTTTTTCGCCTCACACTTTTCTCTAACGAATTCCTACATCCTGTAAGTCCTTAAAATTTCATCAACACGAAAATCTTGCTAAGAAAAAAATGGAAAATCAACGTTATGATGATTTTCCTGTGGGGAGGGGAGGCTTTTCCAACTAACCATCGCAAACTCAAAAATAATTCCCCTAATCTAAATTGGAGTGGCCGAAGGAAAGAAATCCAATTTTCCAGTCGAAATACCGCTCAGTTATATCGTAAAACCTTTCGGTGTTTACCTTCAATTTCCCAAATACAAAGCCCGTGCCAATCACTTTGTCCATCAAATCCTCTCGGAATTGCGACGGACGCGCAGTTGTCATGCGATTGTTTTTTCCGTGACAAACGAACGAATCCTGTTGACACCAAAACGAGATTGAATTAGCTATCGAACCTCGTTTTGATTCTCGCGAAATCATGGCATCAGTGGCAATAATTCGCAACAAAATTTCCCCGAGACGAGAAAAGAAGGATGAAAGCAAGTTCTACAGAAGTTTTAATTTATCATCCGTAATGTGGGAGCTCAATAAAAATGGACCCTCTTTTTTCACGATCAAAGCTCCCTCGTGAATGCCGTTGCTCCCACGACATTCTGAGATTGTGACACGGGACGTGACAATGCTTACAAATGGAAAAACCGACCCCCGAAGCAAAAAAGGCTGCCTCGAAACTTGTCACGAGGTCATATTTTCGACGAGACCATTGTTTGCCATTGTTTGCCGTAAATTTCGGGCGTTTATCGGGGAATTATCTTTGTCTGGGGGTTTAATCAGAGTAAAGATTTCCGGGTTCAAGGAAATCCGGCTGAGGGTGACTAGAGGATTTTGTCTCAAAAATAAGAGGATTTGTCCAAGTTTTTGAACACAGACGCTTTTTGAAATGACTGCACAAAGCCGAAATTCAATTATTCAAGGAAATTTGATTTCATATTGTCATAAATCCGTTATCAATAAATTAATAATTTATGGAAGTCGCAAACTTCTAAGCTCGCACTGAATTTTGTTTATTTTTGTATTCAAACTCTCGAATTTTTGATGCTGTCAAACATTGGAACATTAGAGTTTTTTAGAGTGTCTTTTTGATTGTTTATTTTCATATATTGCTTTTTCCAGAAATTTTAGAATTTATCACCATTCAAATTTACTGATTTTAGAATTTTAGAATACAAACTTCGGAACTTTTCGATCTTTGAATTGTAATTCATACATTTCATAATTTTTCGATTACAAACTTGAAGTTACAAATTTTGAGTAAAAATTGCCAAATATCCTAATGCAGAAAGTCTATTTAGTTTGCATTTTTGAATTTCTGAATCCATGTATGAAAACTAACTGAAATTTTCAGAATTATAATTTTTTGATGACAAAGAATAATCAATTCACGTTTTTCTTTTTCTGGATTGTCGATAATCATCAGTGATATAAATTTTTTATCGTTTTGTGGTTATTACCAAGTCTAGAAATACAAGTCAATTAATGCTACGATGAACTAATAACAAACTGGAAAAATAAATTAACACTTTTCATCACTAATAAAAAATTTATTTGTTAATTAAAGTATTACTAAAGTAGTTCTGTTCAGTAAAGCAGTCGATATTTTTTTCTATTCCTAAACATTTCCCCTCGGCATTTGAAAAAAATTTAAATTACTATTTTCTTAATTCACCTCAACGAAACACCTCGTATTTTCCTCTTTTCTTCTAATCGCGTGATCAACTTTGTCAAGCAATTTTTTCACACTTGAATAATTAACGCAAAATTTGATTGAAAATTCTTTTCTACCCCAGCTCTCCAAGGAAACGACAACAGTCCAGTAACTCCGTAGGAATGCCTTCAGACGCCACTTCAAATTGCATTACGAGCGCGATCGGCCGGGAAATTGAGTGCGATTTTTCACGATATTTTCAGATTTTCGCAACGCTAGTTTTTCACGATCGGGGCGAATTTCTCGCGAAAGACAAGGACCGCGGAAATTTCTCGATTTTCCGCTCGATTTGAGGCAATTCGTTGAATTGGGCGTAAAAATTTAATATCGAGGATTTCGCGGTCTTTGCCATTGGGCTGATTGAAAAAAGCCACATATTCTTGGGGGGTTGGCAACGTAAAAGCATCGCTCGAGGATTCATCTAAGATGCATGGAATAATTCAGAAGATATAGAATTTCAAGCTGCCTTCGGGATCAGAACATCTACATTGCACATGCCTCCTGGAATTTATTCTCGCCTTGTACACATTTTTTTCATCTCGCGACCTTTTGCTATAAAATAAATATATTTCTCGAACAAAACTCACGTTAACTGAAAAAATGATGATATTTAGAATTATCAATACGAAAATTTGAATACGTTACATTTTGAGGATTGATTAGTTCAACCTCGAAAATGTAATTCTTATATTCACATCACAAATCTTCTCAATAGTCATTATTTTTCAGTTTTTCTTCATGATTCTCACCATTACTTCATTCTTATTTTTATCGTAATTCCCATTTCGTTTTTCACCCCTAGCAAAATCGCTCGGAATTTTCGATACAATACAATTTCGAAGCGAGAATGCAATTGAAGGCTTGCCTTGTGCGTCTCGTGGATGGAAATAAATTCGTCGAATGACGGGAGGTTGAACAAAAAGGTTGGTTTAAAATTCTATTTTCTGAAAAAACCTTTTCTTTCACTCCCTGATGAATGGGTACCGCGTGAGTGAATTTGCGGGATGTTGAAAGAAAAAAAGGGCAAGGAAAAATGTCGAGGTTGGCACGGAAAACACGTGATACAATATAACTGTGGACGCGACGAATAATCAATTGTTCGTGAACGGGGAATTCATCGCGAATTTCACGGTTGATGATTCCGAAATGAAATCGACCTATCCATTGAATCAAGAATTCAATGATTCACGCACTGATGAATCGATTGCGTACACAATTCGCTGACTCGCTGACTAACACATTCACTTAGTTTCTCATTCTCCTATTGACTCACTCAACTTGACTCTCGTAAATTATTGAATTATTTATTAAATCTCTTGTTAAGTCATTCATTAGCTTACTAACTCATTAACTTATTCATTTACTCACTACTTCACTCATCATTCGACTCACTCAGTGACAAAAAAAACTAATTGTTTATAAAATTCGAAACTAAAAAGAATCCAAGACTGACTTTACGATTCATCATCTTCGATTGTTCGTACTCTCGAATTTCCTCCCCCCACGAATTGAGCGCCCCACAAATCAAATTTACTACTCCGGCGAGAATCAGGAATTCGGTAAATTCCGAATGGGAAACAATTAAAGCAATCGTGGAACATGCAGGTGAAATGAAACGGTTAATTGTAAGGGCGCTTGTACGTTTTCGCGTCTTGAGCTTGCGGAACGTGCGGCATTAGTTGTGGCATCAGCGAATCAATACGCCGCACTTGCTTCGTAGGCTAATGATGCCTTAAACGCATTTAAACTTTCCGCAGCCTCCGACATCTCCCCGTTGGCCGCGTCAAAGGCAACGAAATATAATTGCCTCACCGAATCGCGCAAGCTTCAACGCGTCACATTAAAACTATATTTTTGCTCGGATCCAATTATGAGTATGCTTAATACATATTTTAATTACCAAATGTTTCTTTGGAGCCTTATAACTAAAAATGGTATTAAAAATTAAGGAATGGGTCTGCAAATTTGGGACAGATGGAATGTTATGGTTGATTAGTCGTTTTACCAAGAAATGTTCTAATTTATTATTACATATTGTTTATTCGATCAAATTACGACTTGAAAGTGGTGGATTCCCACATTCGTGTATCTTTGTTGTGGTGAATCGATAATCTGAATGCAAATGCAGAAATACGAAGTCAACTTCATCCATGTTGATGAGTAATTACCGTGGCGGTATTACTCGACATTCAGTCACGCTACGCATGATGAGCAATTCCCGTATCTGTATAATAAGTCAAACGCGAACTGTAGTAAAGGTAATCCGATTTTACCGCGGATAAAGAAGACCGAATTTCAGCTTTTAAAATAATTCGATAACGCGCCCTTTTAGTACACGTCAAAGGGAATTTGATGAAAAACGTTTCTCAAAAATTAAGATGGAAATGATGATAAAATGTCTCAAAGTAGTCATTTCTGATTTTATTTTTTGGGTTGGCATGTAAGCACGACAATGTTTCGAAAGACATAAAATAGCATTTCTTTTTTCTGGAAGATATTGAAATTTCATAGTGATTGAACGTAATTCAAAAACTTGGAGTGATCGAAATGAAAAATAGCTCGACATTCCTGATATAATTAATAAAAAATTCTAGCATTGTTGAAATGTAAACTATAAATATTCTAATTTACCCTAAAAAATTAAAATTCAGGTTCACGAAAACCTGAAAAATTCGGGGTAACTCCATTTTTTGAATTTTGCAATTGAAAATCTTGAAAGCTCCTGCAAAGTCTAAAATCACACGAACTCGGCATCGATAAATGAAGGCGTTGGAAAGCTGATGCGAGGCATTAATTTAGGGCTCGGCTTGATTAGCGCGGGGTAATCGTAAAGTTTGTGTAGCTCAGTGTTTAGCGCTCCGGGGGTGCTTTATCGCATTATCCCTCATTTAATCATTGTCACGCGTCCATCAGCAAAGCAAACTTAAAAAGTTTAATTGTTCACGAGTCCTGTAATGTAGGCGCGAATTCACGAGGGCTCGTAAACTCAGCGGCATCGTAAACTTGGCTTTTTCACGATCGGGGAGAGAAACATTTAAATGGAAAAAAGTCGAAAGAAATATGAGAGTTTCTTGTTCCTTGAGTGAGCATATATATCTTTAGTTTTGAATGGAGTTTTCAATCGGATTAAGAAATTATTACGACCTCTAGAAAAGTTGAGTCAACTGGACTGTGATTTCCACGAATTTTACATGGAATCGATTGCTTATCAAAATTATTCAGTATTGAATTTTGTAATTTTTGATATTAGTGAATTGGAAACTGTTTGAAAATTGAGGTTCGAAAGTTATGGATATCTTTCGATTCGGATTTTTCGATCACAACCATTGAAGTGAAAAATGGCTGAAATTTTATTTGAGAAATGTCTGAACTTGGAAATTTGAATTTTCTAGTACTCGCTTTTCAAATTTCTCATTTATTCGTATTTTGAGAATTACAAATTCTGATTTTCTGGATGAATGAATTGATGTCTCTGATTTTTGAAATTCTCTTCTACTTACTTTCTTTGAAACTACAATAAATATTTACGAATTTTTTTAATTCTGAATGATTCAGAAAATTTAGGGAATATCTAGTTATACCGTGATATTTCATTATTCCTGAAAATTACTATCAATTTTTGAAAAAAGTCAAATATTTCGCAGAATAAACTTTTTTCGAAAAATTACCTTTTCCCTGACAAAATACGATTCACGGTCATATCGAGCGCCATTGCTTCGTCAAGAATAAAATTCGGCTTTCCCTAAACGACTTTTAAACCCCTCAGTCACGAATTCACTAATCTATCTTTCCACGATTGATCTAAATCCAGTAAATTGACGTCGATCTGCAGATTTAATGAATACTAATCGTCCAGCGAATCGATAATAAATTATTTTATTACCCCGAAACAGTCCAATAACGCACGTTTGGAGGTTTATGACTTTCGGTTATAAAACTCGACTGTAAACTTTATTATTCCAACGTAAAGTTTGTTTTATCACGCACGGTGTTGAACGATCAACTGCGAATCCAGATAGTTTTATGTCAAACTTTTTCGCCGCTTTGAGCAAATCATTATTACTTACGAAAATAACAATCTTTACTCGATTTTTCGATAAATTATGGTACGCCTTTAAACATTTTTCCAGGATTGCTTCTAAATTATTAAAAAATTGCAAAAAATGTGACACTAACTTTATCTATACAGTCAGATTAATAGATTAATCCAGAAAAACAGGATTGATTGGGTATTATTATCCTTATTATTATTATTTTTAGAATTCGAGACTTAGTATACTTTGAAATTTCAAAAATTCCAATGATACCGAAAGTTACTGAAACGTCTTCAACACTTTCTCAAACTTGAAAGAATTAATAAAATACAATATATAGTAATCCATCATATAACTATCCGCGATTTTGATGTATGTGCATTTTCAAACGTTGAAAAAACGAGAAATAGAAAAATTTTTGAATAAGAAATTATAGCCACAATGGTATCTATACAGAGTTGTATAACTTTATTGAACACAAATGAATTATCGGGAGTTGTCGGAAAACAAGCCCATCCAACCTTTTTTGATATATTTAAAGTATTATTATTAAGGTTTTATTATTATTAAGGAAAATTTCAATATGCCATGAATATTCGTCACGCAGACGCGTGACTCTTGTGACTCTAGTAACCCGAAGATTATATTCCGTCTAACCGCGTCTGTGGACTCACGATTGAAAATTTTCACGTTTCCGATAATTTATCGAGAATATAGAAAATAATCGTCAATCACGAGTGCAGAAAGAAAAAATTCTCTCAGGTTCATCAGTTTCGGGGGTATTCGGGTATTTCAACAAAGAAAAAAAAACTGGTCCTAAAACTGTCAAACTGTTAGCTTATTATCTATTCTAGCTCTAGCTCCATTAATATCAAACAATAATTTAATATTCCATGAATTATCCCCAGGGTCACGAGGACGCGTGACTCTTGTGACTCTAGGATTATATTCCGTTTAACCGGGTCTGTGGACTCACGATTGAAATTCTCATAGCGTATCCGATAATTTATCGAGAATATGGAAGGTTATCGTCAACCACGAATGCAGACTAAAAAATTCTTTCGGATTCGTCAGTTTTGACGGTATGGTAAAAAATCTGATTCGAAAACTTGCCCAAAACCCACATAGGTATACAAGCCCCAAAGTACAGAGTTTATCTCGAATTTCAAAAGTGCTGTCAAACGTGGGGTTTTGGTGTGGAATTTTGGAGCGGGGTTTTGGTGAGTCCAGACATTTTTCGTTTTTCTAAGACAGAGGGTTGAAGGGGGTTGTTTTCCGACAACTTCCGACATCTCGATATTGTTGATTCATCTTTTGGCCATTATTAGTCAGCATTTAAACAACAACAGACTTCAGACATCATTTATAAATCAGGCGAAAATAATAAAAAATGCGTATCTCCCGTTTTTCTGTGACTAAGAGTTGGAGGGCGTTTTTTTCCGATAACTTCCGACAACTCGAAATTGTTGAGTTATTTTTGGGGCATAGTATATTGATTTTCTAACAAGTGCACACATTTTACTTCGTTGATGAATTAGGGTCAAATTAGAAATAAGGGGTATTTCTCTTTTTTCCGACTAAGAGTTGGAGGGGGTCGTTTTCTACAACTTCCGATCATTAATTTGTGTTCAAAATACAAGTCAATATACAAATCAACAAAATACAATATATAAAATATATATACAATCAACAAAATACGACTCTGTATTACTTTTTCGGTAAAATTTCATACATTGAAAATTTTTTGATTTTTTGTTTTGTTAAACGTTTGAAACTTCACATACATCGATTTTTTCCCTATCTCTTTACCTATTCATAGCACAGAATAATTAAAACGTGATTATCCTGAAAACATGAATTTTTAACTTATAATGCCGTTTCGCCAGGAAACCATAGAATTATTCATGTCGTTAAGGGCGGAGTATTTCTGTTTCCGGAATTTCAATTACGTAATTCGCATTTGAGAACATGATGGATTCGAAATGGCACTTTTATCGGTTGAATTTTGCAGAAAACGCAACCAGGTGGTGTTACCCTAATGGGACGTGGGAAGCTCGCACCAACTATTCGTCATGTCAACCCATTCAGCCCAATACGGAGAAATCCGGCGTCGAAACTGCCTCGACTCTCTACTTCATCGGATATAGCCTTTCGTTATCTACACTTGTTGTAGCGGTTTCGATATTTTTATACTACAAGTGAGTTGTCTTTCGATACCGATATTAAAATTTTGTAATGCTTTCAAACTTCTTGCATTGATGACTCCGAGCAGAAATAAATTATTATTTTTAGATTCATTTTTACACAAGTGAATAAATCACTAAATTTTCAAAATTGAAAATTTTTCGCATGACAGTGAAAAAACTTGCATTTTTTTAGATATATATATAACTACTTTTTTTAATTGTTCTGATTTCAAAATACTTGCACTGTTAAAGATTGTTTTTCGACAGTTGAAGTATTTCAGAATCGGGATAATTTAAGAAAGTTTGCTGACCCTAAATCATCATCGATGAGAAAATTTCGAAAGTCTTGTATCCCGCGGAGTGATATGGTGTTGAAAATGTTGGAACTATTTTTGATTTTGAAGATTGAATGTAGAACATGCAGAAATCGAACATAGAGTTTCCAATTGCCAATACAAAAACAAAAAAATCAAAAAAGTTGGAATTCAGACATTGAAAAATTCGTTACCTCTAAAATTCGAGGATTTTACTTCAGAAATCTACAAATTGTGAAGTTATGTTTCCGAGTGGCAAATTCATATAATTTCACATTTAGAGCACACAGAAATTCGAAATTCTTAAATTTCTAAAGTTATAGAATTTTGAACCGAAAAAATTTAAAGAAATCCAGTAGCTACATTAGAAGATTCTGATACTTCGGAAACTTGAATTTCGAAATTCAAGTGTTTGCTTGTTTTATCAAGATCCAAAAATCTAAACATTTTTAAGTTCAGAAAATTTTGGGGATCCAATGTGGAAATTGGATAAATTGAAATAAACCTAAATTATAGCCGAAAATACCCTTCAACTCTTTCAAGTTTCCTCTATTTCTCTCAATTTTTCCAACAAATTCTCTGATCATAAAACCACAACAATAAAAGGACTTTATCCCACACACCGGAGTATCAGAACCAGCAAAAAAGCCCAAGATTTGAAAGTAGCACTATCCCATTCCACGAAACTTCGATAATAGTTCGTGTTTGCTATCGTATATTCGCAAAGGAAACATTTTATGGCGCTTTATGGGAATCATTCGACGGACGGTAACGTTTGCTTTTTCAATGGCGCGTAAATAAATTCGCCCACGTTTATTTGTGATTCCAGAGAGCTCAGATGCCTAAGGAATAGCATTCATACGAATCTCATGTTTACCTACATTTTGACGGATTTAGCGTGGATCGTGACGCTCAGCTTACAGGTGACAAAAAATTTTTATATTTTACATGTCTCATAATATCGAATTGATTCCGTCTAGACAAAAATCGAAAAATTTAGAACAAGAATAAAAATTCTACAGACCTTCTCCTATAAAATCTAAACAACATTTTTCTCTATTGTTTTGGAGTGTCTACTCTTACGAAAATTCCCTTGAATCGTTCAGGATTGACCGTTACGTTGAGAGCTGAGCCTAAATTTTTTCAGGGTTAACCTTAAAATTGACTTTCATTTTGGGGGGGGGGGGGGGGGGGGGGGGGGGGGGGGGGGGGTGCATTTAATGCTTCTGCGACGAGGGAGGCGCAGCAGCGATCAAGTGGAAATCGGAATGAATCTCTTCTCCAAGAATTCAAGGCACCCTGGTGCACCAGGTATTGACATATTGGAAAAATCGCCTCCGATAAATCAACCACAAGGCACCAGGTTTTTAGATTACTTCTGGAATTATTTAAAGAGACATCTCCAACTTGGTTCCACCTGGAGTTTTCTGGACATGAATTTCAATATTTCGTCGACCTGGTGCACAGTGCAAGACTCCAGGAGTTCTAAAACGTCAGTTTTCGATGTTATAACTATTAATTCAAAATGCCAGTACCAGGACCCAGGTCGTTAAATTACTTCTGAATTTTTTAAAAAGAGACATCTTCAACCTGGTTCTACCTGGAGGTTCCTGAACACCGATTTCAATATTTCGTATACCTAGTGCAAAGTGCAAGGTATCCCAGGATTTCTTAAATATTAGATTATATTAATGAGGACCCCTGAATGGATAATAATACTGCAACAGACGTATATGCACCTGGAAGGTCACAATACTCTCAATCATGAATATTTCCCCGTAGATGAATTCGGTTGACCCCCACATGATCGCAGTGTACCGCGATCATAGGATTTCCTTCATCTTGTGTTTAGATTGTTTCGTTGGGCGGACTCTTGCGGTAGTGCCATGCAAGATCCACCCGTGAATGAGTCGGAGCAAGCCCCAGGACTCATCCTAATCGCAAAAATCAGTTCGATATATATAGTTAAGATATACTTAACGTATTAGATATCAAGCTAATAAGAACAGATACTACACTTTGATCTTAGCTATAAAGCCAGAAGCGATACTGTTCGGTAGTTCTTACGCACAGTTGTAGTAAATTTTGAAAACTACAAAAGTGGGACGCGCTCGCGAGCAGGCACCTATTGAGCGCGCGCCGTACCAAATGCGCCGCTCGATATAACGCATGTGCACGTGATTACGCGCGTTAATTCAACTCCAAATGAAAATTTTGGTGTACGGATATCGCCGCGATCAACCCATGCTCCAGGAGGCAGCATCCCGTAGATGACGGCCTTGGGGATTTTCATAAACCCAGCCCCTCACCTCCCCCCCCCACCCCCTTAAACACGAGAATCAGAGTTTTTTTTATTACAAAACTACTTCTAATCTGTATAAATATGTCGGAGTAAACTTTGAGTCAAGTTTAAATGAAAACATAATGAAAATTTGAGAATTTCACTATATAATTGGATTTGGGAAAATTTAATTATTGAAATAACAGAGTTTTCGAATGTTGAGAGCACGTCAAGGAACCAGGAAGTTCGATAAATATTTCATGCTGTTGGCAATTTTTGTAACAAATTTCTTGAATTCTATCAAATTAGTATTAAAATATAGTTAAGTTTGAATATTAAATTGAAAATAAAATGAATAGAAATCCCTAGTTATTTTGGTTTTTAAAAACCTTACATAAAATGCATGAATGTTTTATTAAATGGCATTTTTTTTATCAAGTCCATTTTATAAAACTTTTATCAAATGTGCACTTTTTTAAGAATGATTTTATAAAAAGTTTATAAAACATTTTTTGGCATCAAAATGCGAGATTTATAAAAAAAGATCCTATAAAATTTGTATAACATCACTTTATGAAAATCGCACATTTTATCAAATTATTATAAAGTTTTATAAAATCGACCTCATAAAATGTTATATTTTTATTAAAACTATTCGAGAATTTTGAAAGGTTTTTATAAAAACTAGAATCACGAGAGGAGGGTCAATCCTGAAAATTTGAGGGAAATTTTCCTAAGGGTAATGTAATCTAAACTACATTTTTCGAATTTCTAATGTGGAAAATGTCTAAATATTCTTCCCCCATTTTCCAGGTGAAGACACAACCCGACGTACCGATTTGTGTCATGCTTTATTACTCGCTGCAGTATTTTCAATTAACGAATTTCTTCTGGATGTTCGTGGAGGGTGAATACATTTTTTGCAAGCTTTTACCGGTTTTAAATAAAGAAATGTCTATTTTTCATTCCACTGGGATTTTATAAACGTCGTTCTAGGTTTGTATCTGTACTTACTGGTGGTGAAAACGTTTATGAGCGACAATATAAAGTTGAGGGTGTGCCTGCTCATTGGCTGGGGTACGTGGAGTTATATATTTTACTACGGGAATCCCTATCAATTCATGCCTCTTTTTTATGAAGGTGATAAAAAGATAAAAGTGTCGTGCTTTTAGGTGCCTACTTTAGAGAATGAAAGCTTTTGAAAAAACCCAGGGCGGTATAAATGCTTTTTTCATAACCCATGTGGAAAATGCCTGTTTTTCCGCCGTTTTGAGTGTAAAAAGAGACACCCTATTTGGATAATTCAAATTTCTTCAAAAACTTAGGAAAATTTGAAATATTCCCGAAGTTTTCTTATTTCCCACGTCCTTGCGAAAATTGAAGAGTTTTTTTAAATTAGAAAATTTACGCAGTTTTAAAAAATTGCGAATCTTTCACATTTTCACAGAAATCTGCTTATTTTGCAAAATGTTGAAAATTATTGGATTTCAACAAAAATCCAAAAAATTTACAAATTTTTTCAAACATTTCGAAAATTTCAGGAATCTTGAAAACCCTGAAAATTTTTCGATTTCGTCGAAACTGTTATACTTTTTTTAATCTTCGTAAAAATTCAAACACTTTGCTTGATTCTATAAAAACCGCTAAATTTGTTTAAAAACTGAAAATTGTTCAAATCGTTGCAAAATCGCCTTATTGCAAAATTTTGACAGAAATCTAAAAAATTAGAACATTTTAAAAATGTCTACAATTTGGACGAAAAAAAAATCGTACTCAGCTAACTACGGCAGATTCATACAAATATGTAAACAGTGGAAAAAATGGTAATAAAAAGTGTAAAAAGTGAATATAAATGTAAAAAAATTCAATATTAGATTGAAAAAACGGAGATCATTTGAAAAATGAGCTAATTTTAACTTATTCCTTTCTAAATTCACTCTAGCACTTTCATCCGAGATTATTTCTCCATTTCCATTTCTATCTTTCCCGAGTGCTCGCGATTCGATTCTCCATGTCAAAGAAACCCGAGGATCGGTAGTAGTAATTAAAAAAAAAATCCTTTATTCCTGCTGACAGGAAAAATCGCACGAAGAAACTTATAATGAAATAATATGAAAAGGTCGAGACTGGCTCGCCTTGATCTTTCTTCTTATCTTAAAATAGAGCTTGAGGGGTTCCGCGGCAAAAAGGGATGATATCTGAATGCCTGACATTTCCGTAACATTCTTGGGGCATACAAAAGAGCATGAATCTTGAGCAAAGTTCCGTCGATGAGATGTCTAATTATCGGATTTTTTTCCAGGCGCGCCCCTTTTTTTTACCGCGTTGTGGGGTGTTGTGAGGTCGTTTGCGGGGAACGTCACGAACACTACTAATCAAGAAAAGGTGAGGATTTTGAGTATCCTCAAATGTTTTCAGGAATTTTAGAAAATTTTCAGGATCTTCCTGATCCTACCGAAAGCGTTAGAAGAGAGACTTTTTTTTATCTGGGCATGACGAAATTTCGGATTTTTCAAAATTGGTATTTTATAAATTCTAGAATGTGGAGGATTATCAGATTTCTGAAAATTTTCAACTATGAGTTTCCGAAACTTTCTAGAGATTTTTTGAAGAACCTTACATTTTTGAAATATTGTAAGTTTTGGAGAACTCTATTAATTCTAGGATTAAAAGAATTTCTAGAATTCAGTAATTTTATTTCTGCATATGTATAAGTTTTCAAATATTTCCGTAAAATTTTCAAAAAACTGAAATACCCGAAATGAACAATTTTCGAGAAACTCCATTAATTTTAGGATTTGGAGAATTACTCCAATTCTGAAAATTCCGAATATTCGAAAATCTCAAAGAACAATTTAAGAAAAAACACAACATATTTGCAATATTTTGAGAATTTTCGAAGAAGTTTATGAATTATGAGATTGAGAAAATTACTAGAGTTCCGAAAATTTCGCACTATGAGTTTCTAAAATTAACCAGAGAATTTCAAAAAAACTCGGAATAAATTTATAGAGTTCTCCAAAAAACTTTTGGTAAGTTTCTTATTTTTCAGATTTTTGAAAATTCTGTGGAAAATTTTAGAAAACCTTATCTAGGGAATTTCAATGATTCTGGTGCTTTTCCAAATTTTTTTCTTGAACGCAAAATTTATCAGGAAACTCAACTCTAATGGATTCCTTAAATGTACGCGCACATAAAAAAACACTCTACGGAGAAAAAAAATCTCGATTTTTTCAATGAATGGTGCAAAGGCCCTAATCACGTTCATTTATGTTTTGTGATTAGAGTACTCCCTCGATTTCAGAGCGTAGCTATTTTCCGCTCGCGAAATATAAGGGTACGTAAGTTTTATCATTTTCTCGGAATGGGAAAACGAGACGCGAAGTAAAGCCCCGGATTTTGTATCTTTGAGATCGCAATTGCAATCGTATTAGAGTTTCAATGTTCCTTTCTATTTTAAGGGCTTTATTATACGAGGGATGAGGTATTATTGTGTTCAATCTTTCAAATACCAGCAGACAGAATTTGATTAACTACCTGTTGGTTGAAAATTATCGAAGTATGCTTTGGCTTTGGCAATGTTATATATTCGTTGAGCTTTCTGAATTTGAAGTTATATAGTTTTTGAGCTTCTGAATTCGTTTTACGATTTTTAATAATTTCATGCTGAACGTAAAATATTTTACCACGTATAATTCAGACATTTTTAATTTATAATTTTTGAATTTTTTGGGTTTTGGAATTTCTGATCGAAAATTGTCAAAATGTCAAATATTTATCGAGTTTTGGAACGAATTCCAAATATCGACGTAATATTATTTTTGATGTTATTTGAAGAATAAATTCAAGGAATTTTGATTTTTCAACACCTTCAAGTTTCGAAATTTGAAATTCCACAATTTTAAAATTAATATTTCAAATTTGTTAGGCTTCGATTTAATTCAACATTATGATTTTTTGGAGAGAATATTGAATGAACGAAATTTTTATTTCGAATCATATTTCCTCTGCCTTGTTCCAAACATTTTATTGTGAACGACAAGAATTTGTCTTGTCTTTTGAATTTTAATAATTTGATTTTTTGTTTATTTAAATTTATAAGCTCGAAAATTTATCCACATCAAACTGGAGAAAATTTAAATTTTCACATTCTTATATTTTCAACTTTGCTGATAATTTTGATATTTGCAAATAAAATATTGATCGTAAAGAAAAAAAAATCAAACTTTTCAAATTAAATCTTATAAAATTCGAATTACACATTCATGTACATACATTACAGTAAAAATAAATAATTGAATTGTTTTTGAATTATTCAACACATTTAAAAACTACGTAAATGTATTTCTCAAATTCCAAATTCATTGACTTTTGAACATTCTAAACTGCCACTTTGGATCTTTTAAATACGAATTTCAAATCCTAGAATTTCCAATTTCAGTATACTGTTATTCTTTTTTTTTTTTTAATTTATGCATTTGGGAATTTATCTACATTTTGTAAAAATTCATGCACATTTTTAGAACTGGATCAGAAGCCAAAAAATATTCCCATTTTAAGAATCAGGACCGTTTCTTTAATTTGATCTCTGTCCCTGGTTTAATCATTAATGCAATGACACTGTCGTTATTTTTTCTTCCAGGAGGTAATTCTCACGAAACATTGTCCGCTGATGAGAGCACATCCTTACGATTGGGTTTACCAGGTCCCGGCCGTAGTGGTTTTATGCGTAAATGTTATCTTCCTCTTTATGATAATGTGGGTAAGTGCAGTTCAAATCGTAAAACCCCCCTAAAACCGGATTTCCCCGTGCAAATTTCATACCCCCTACCTCCTACCCTTCTCCATCGCCACTGTTTTTACAGATTCCACCGCGAAAACTAGAAGCCACGTCGAAATAATGTATCGCGAGCACGCGCATTTCGAATTTTAATGTCGATTATTCGAGTCCTGGAATACAATTGCCTGCCCAAGAAGTCGGTGGATTATCTCCACGTTGTTGGAATAACTAATTAATTTCCCGAAATTACAGTTTCTTTCGAATGCTACACATCCTGGTAAAATTTTCCATGCACCTGACCTTTTGTGGCGTTTTCACGTCGTTAAAGCGCTGTTCCTCGCAATGTATCCATATATCCAATCCAGATCCAGGTATATCCAATTATATCCAGATTGGCGACACTAAATTTGCTCAACTTTTCCACAATTTCCACTCGCACCCCGATCTACATCGCGAAATACGCGGATTTGGCGTCACGTACGTTCAACCGCCAAAAACAACCGTTACAAAATGGCCGTCCGCTTCCCGCCGCAACCGCGATCGGGATTACGCGACTCGGAACATAACAATTTTATTTACGTAACTTTGATCAATTTTCACGAAAACGCACTTAATCTCTGAAAATGAGTTTTGAAACTAGTATAAAGTTCGAGTGAGAACAACACAAAAAATGCGGGACTCGCAGCGATGCGATGCCGAGCTCAAATGCAATGCAACTGCCAGGATTTTTATGCGCACGCGCAAGTAGCTGGAGCGCCGCGGAGTTTTCGCGAATAGACACATCCACGAAAAAATTGTGTGTCGTTTTTTTTTGAATCGATAATTGGGATCATTTAATTACTAACTCGTCCTTCAAAACTGATAAAATATTTATACTTTTTTTTAATTTAATTGTTAAGAGTCGAGTTTTCCCAAGGTGGATAAAAACGCGCTGCCACTGGTCGCCGTATCGGGTGTATCCATTTCCTCCCAAATTTTTTCCCCTAACGTCGATGACGCTAAGGGAAAAAATTCGGGAGGAAATAATTTGAGAGGAAATGGATACACCCGAAATAATTTGGGAGAAGATAGATACACCCGCCGTATCCCAGCCTGTGTTAAATCATGAATAGTTACTTCACGCATCATGGCAGCTTCTCCATGTATTTTAAGTAGGAATCTTGAATAGTGACGTCACAAAATCATGACACGCGATGCTGACGTTTTTGAATATGAAATTTTTTTCAAGTGCGAATATTTTTGTTCGGACATATAATTTGGCGAAAACCTATTGTAAAAAATGGTTTCTCAAGTCCTAGAATCTATTCCACCTTTTTTTGAAAAATCGAAGATGTGTCTATTCGAGAAATTCATATCCATGGGTGTAATTGCCGATTCGTAATTGCAATCACGCAATTACGGGATATTTTGAAAAATGGGGGAACACATCGCAAAATACGCGAATTCAGCGTCGCGTATGTTCAACCGCCAAAAACGACCGTTACGAAGTGGCGCCGCGTCCCCTTCCCCTCCACGGATCACGATACTCTACAATGGGCAGTAAACACTTCCCCGGTCAAACACAACACTGGACTTAAATTGATTTCGATGAAAAACACACCGAATCTTTGGAAACGAGTGTTGAAAATAATTAATTCCAAGTTAAAACAACACAATAAAATGCGGGATTTGCAGCGACGCTATACCAAGCACGTATGCAGTGCGACTGCCCAGGATTTTTTCACGCATGCGCGAGTGGCCGAAGCCCCGCGAACTTCTCATGAGTGCGAAAAAACGCGACGTATGAACATGTATTCTCTTCTTTTGCTAATTTTGTTGGATTTTTTTGCTTGAAATTGCCACTTTTACTATTTTTTTGCAAATTTCATTGTGTTTTCTATGAAAATCGATCGAAATCCAATGTTATGAAATTTCGACCAATGAGATTAATTGCCAACGCCGGCCATGTTTGTATACATTCACGGCGCATTTTTCAAATAAAAATGCGATTCAAAACAAATCGAAATCCCTGTTATTCAGTGTTTCTAAGAGTTTCGTTAACTCGAAAAAACATTTTTCTGAGAAAAAGTTGACTTAGGAAACTGCTGTTTACAATTGAACGTAATTGTTATGTTGATTTTGGTTAAATTTATTCGACAATTATTCTGAATCGTTTCCAAAAAAAATAATGAAAAATATGCGTTTGTAGTCAAAAGCAAAGAGCCTCGAAACTTTCGAGAGCCCAGAAACCAATTCAATCCTGTAAATTCCTATAGATCTGCCCCAAGATTTATAGGATTGTGCTCTGGTGAAAACAGTACTTGAAATAGTTATTAAGTACGTTTTTACTGCAGGTGCTGATAACGAAATTGCGATCGGCGAACACGGCGGAAACGAAGCAGTACCGGAAAGCCAGTAAAGCGCTCCTGGTATTGATACCCCTTTTGGGGGTGACTCATTTGATCGTGGCCGGGGCACCCGTGGAGGGTCAAGCGGCGAATATTTTCTCATACGCTAGCGCTGTTCTGCTTTCTTCACAGGTAAATTCGAAGAAACAGCGGTTTTTCTTATTTTAGAATCCGTTTCGAGACTTCTTAAATTTTGGGAATCAAAATGTTGGATTTGGATGAAAAACTACGGAATTCTAGAGTTTCACAATTTTTTCGAAATTCGATACATCTAAATTTTTATCTATAATAGAAAATACACCCATTTCTCGAGTTAGTCACATTCGATTTAGGAACCGCTTGATTTAGTAGCAGACAAAACATTTGATTTAGCCACCTTCCCCTCTCCTGCCTTCTCCCCACCATACCGCCACAGTGTCCGCCATCTTGCCTGCGAAATTCAAAATTGACAATTTGTGACGTGTCACGAAGAAAGGGACCTTATGACGAAAAGCAGAATTTTACAGGGCGAGCGGTTGAAGTGAAAGTTGCCTGGGATATGGTATGTGCTCGAAGTTTTTCCAAACTCA
>JAPYZK010002449.1:0-14046 GCA_030522785.1 Platygaster equestris | reverse complement strand
AATTTTTGGATTTTCGAAGTTAGTGAGTTTTTAGTTTTTTAGTTATTAACAATAATTTCCAGTGTTATTTGTTCAGAATTGATGTAGAGTTGAAATATTAACGTTTTAAAACTGGAGATGTATTGAAAAATTGAAGTAAATGGATAATTTATTTTTCCAGTGTTCATCTACAGCATGCCAGGGTACACTTGCAGTATTAAAGAAAGAATGCTCTACTCGTCTTGCAAAGCGCCACTGCTCGATCTCATTCAATCTCTGGGAGTGAACATTGCTAAAAAGGTCAGTTTTTCACATATTTTTGTGATTTAAAAATTTGCAATTACGTGTTTAATTGCTGGAACCAATAACCATTGGGGTGCATGAATTTTTTCGAAACTTTCATTAACGCCACATGTTCAGCTTGGGAGAGAGACGAAATTTCTCGAGGAGCTTCAGGGATTAGAAATCGAAAAATCTCTGACAACACATGATAAAATTTTTCGAGAACTAAGTAGCACGGAGAAACTGATTTTCAGAGCAATTTTTGGATGCTTTTTTTTGCTTTTGAGGTGGGTTATACATTTTTGGTCCTGATCATGAATTATAAGGGTTGGGGGGAGAGGAATTTGACTAAAATACAAAAATTATGAATTCTTAATTAATAATTCACTGATGAATATTTATTATCAATTTAAAGTATAAGTATATAGAAGTTTACGATCTTGAGGATTCACAAATTTCGAAATTATGTAAAAATTTGCAAATTTCCAGAATTTTGAGGTTTTATGAAATGTATTCGATTTATTAACTTTTATGTACAATATGAAATATAGTATACAAGTTTTCAACTTAAAAAAATTTTTAATTTTCGAAATTTTGAGTTTTTCAAACAATTTTCGATGAATTTCAAAATTTTAAGGTTAATCATCTTGTTCAAATTTCCCAAAATTGAAAATATTTAATGTGATACACCGAAAAGTTCAAAATAATGAAAGTTCGAAATTTAGGTGGTTGCGAATTTGAATACGTAGAATTATAATTTTAACAAAGGTCTATTTCTGTACTTTTTAATTTTATTCGCAATTACAGCTCAGAATTAAGTGAATAATTTACTTTTTTTTCAACGTGATGAACAATAAAGAAAGTTTTTAATATTTGGCGCGAAGAATAGTTTTGTGACAGCAACATCTCGTTTTTTTCAAGAAAAACCCCCTCCCCCCTAGGCTACGTCCTTGAGCAAAATATTTATGCAAAAATAAAAAATACACGATGTACAAAAAAATACGTAAATTCACCCTTCTCGTTTTTCCCGGCCATTAGGGGAACATAGGGCAAAGCGGAACAATTTTGCTTTTCGATTTTTTTTTTCGCATACTGAAAAAATTTTTTTTCCGCATTCAACACTGTAGATGCTTGAAACAACCGAAAATGTACTTGAAAAAATTGTTTGTGTGTAAAAAATATGACATATTGCAAGTTTTTTAAATAATTTTCGAAAAAAAGTTTTTCGTCCGGCTTTGCCCCATACTCGGGGCAAAGCAGGACTATTTTTCTTTGCAATTTTTTTAGCGTACTAAAATACTTTTTTTACCGCATTCCACACTGTAGATGTTAAAAATAACTAAAATTGTACTAGAAAAAAATTTTTTCGAATAGGAAAAATGACCTGTTTTTTCATAATTTTCGAGAAAAAGTTTTTCGTCCCGCTTTGCCCCATACACTGGACACGAAAACCATGCACACGTCTCATAACTCGAACAATAACAAAATGATGAAAAATTGTCATGGAAAATCTCGGTAACGACTCAAAACGAAGTTCCTAAAATTTCCAGTGGATATAATTGCCCCTGCCTTCACTTTACCCCATGTTTCCCTACTTGAATTTAATTTCTTGAAAAACGGAGAAAAAAATCGTGTATTGTCGGAGATTGGGGATGAAAATGGAGGAAAAATAAATTGACATGTCATAAATTCGGCTAACAAAAGGTGGAGGTAACTAGTGGCGAAGAGTTGGCCGATATGATGGAAGATCCCCCGGTGATAACCGAGCCGTCGACGCCCGTCGTCACCCCTTCGACGCCCACTGCCCCTAAAATCATTGCCAATAAGAAGGACAAAAAGAAGCGCTCTTGCCTCATAAGTTAACGGCCTAAACAAAAACAAACACACACAAAACTAACTTCGCGAAGCTTCCCTACGTAATAATGCCACCTCCCCCCAAATTCACGAAAATCTCGTCCGAATGAATCTTCAAGTTGTGATAGATTTCGCCTACGAAATATTTTGATTCGATTCGTATAAAACAAGATGTGTATATATTCTATACATAGCATGGGAAGAAATTTAATGTTTTTTGGTTTACTCGATGATTTGTGGCTTTGGTGCTCGTGAGAATTATTGGAAACTTGTGGGATTTTTTGTTTACGAGGCTGGCCTTGGATTGATATTTTTTAGAATCTCATGGGGGTGTTTTTTGGCTGGCTGAAGGGATGTTTTTGAGGAAGATGGGCGATTTTTAGGGCGACATTGGTTTTTTGATCGGGTTAATGAATTGTTTGCGAGGGAATTATTAGGATAATTTTATTTCGAGACATTTGATTGAGGGGCATCTTACAATTAGTTGAGAAATTGATATTTTTGACGGTGGAAATCAATAGAGTACGTCAGAAAATTGGTAGAAATTGGCAAAAACTCGGAGAAATTTGGGTTTCTGAATTTGTTTGAAATTATTTATACGTAAAGCGTTTTTTTTAGTATTACGTAATTTTTTCCCGATGTTTTTGATTTTTTGAGAACTTTTTCGAATGTGAAAGAATTCGTCTCGAATTTTTCGAAAATATAGAAAATGTTGAAAATATAACAAATAATTACGCGTCACAAACAATTTTAGACATTCTGAATTATTTTTAAAAAATCTAAGTAATTTTCGAAAGTTAGCTATTTTATTTCTAAGAACTTTTTGATTCTGTACAGAATTCATTCGAAAATTCTCGGGAGTCTCAGATATTTTCAGAATTTAGGAAATTATTACAGGTCACAAACAATTTTGAAAATTCTATATTATTTATAAATATCGAAATAGTTTTTATAATTTTCAGAAGTTGTCTACTTGAATTAAAATAAAATTTTAATTCTATATCAGAATTTTCGGGGGTTTCAAATATAATTATTATTTTTTGAAATTTTCGAACATTATCAAAATTCAAAAATTGAAATTAACGATTTCCCACAAAATTTTGACGAAATAAATCCCACAAGTTGAAATTTATTTACACGATTTTCACGAGATCCCAAGTTACCAAGAACTCTGCTGCATACGCGCATATTGAAAATATATTTACAAATATGATTTTGATAAAAATATTTCAATGTTTACGAAAGAAGATACAGAAAATATTAGAATTTAATTTTAGAATTAGACAAAAAAAGTGATATTGCATTAGAGGGACTAGAGAAATTGGCGTATTTTTCTAAAGTCACAGTCATATTTTACGAAATGAAAAGTTGTTGAGGAAAAAAACATCAGTTGAGACCGAGAAAAAATACATTGAATTTTGTGCCATCTCAACATTTCTCAATTCACATATATTTTATAGAGATATTTTCATAGATCGAAAATGTTGACGAAAAAATCCATTCGATCAAATCACGCGAACAAAGTACAACAAAAATGGTTATTCTCGTAAAAAACAACAAAAAATTATTGAATGAAACAAAATGTAATTCGAGATTCAGTGAACACAAACAAAAATATTTTTCAATGAATTTTTTATTCTGTAAGGCCTCAAAATCCGCGATGGAAAAAAATTGAGTCATTTGTTTTGATGATGAAAATTTGTGGTTACACAAAAAGTGTAGTCTTCGTTGATATTTTTGGAATTTTTGTGTACCGAGGAAAAAATTTACAATTTTCCGCAGTTTTTGATTTTGGGGTGTTGAACTTTTTTTGGATTTTGGATGTTGCATAATTTGAAACAAAAAGCAAAAAAATACTCGAAATAAGTTTTCTTCGTAAATTTCTAGTCTTCGTAAATTAGTTTGTTTTGTTGATTTCTATGTTGACGTAAAGTGGACTAATTTGTAATTGAAATTTTGTGTTTTAAATAATAATTGATTAATTTAAATTGGCGATTTTGAAATTTTTGAAGTTTTTTCGCTATTATGTTTTCAAAAGAAAGCAAGTTTTAGAATTTAGAAAAATTATTGAATGACATTGAATTTTTTTGAAACGAGTTCAAACTTTGTGAATCATAATATTTTATCATATTTATTTATTAGAAAACTAGTGAAGTTTGACGAATTTTCCGAAATGTTGTGTATTTTTCGTTTTTGGCCATTTTCAGTTTATTGAAAACTTACGAAAATTTCGTAAAAATAACATATTTTGTTTAAATTATTGCGATTTTTGAAAAAGTCTCCAAATTTTCTAAAATAGTATTTTTGTTATATACTGTAAATTTTTGCAAAAATTATGTACTTTTCTGAATACTGAGAAATTCTAAAAAATTATCAAAAAATTGTATAAGAGTCCAAAATACAAAAAAAAATTGTGAAAAACGTTTGAAATTCCGAAACAATTTTTTTTGTGAGAAAAACATCAATTTTGAGAAATTCTTTCACTGTTTGAATAATTCAAAATTATTACAAATGTTCATTTTAAATTAAAATTATTATTTTAAATTGTTCAAGTTGAGATTAATTTTAATTCCGACTCACGTTTTCCTATTCTCAATTTTTTTCCACTTTTGATCCATTTACAGCCACTTTACGTCCATTAAAGCATAAATAAACATATCCCATACGAAAATTGTTTCGAAAGTTGAGAAGTCGAAAATTAAACATGTCTCGATTTAAATTCCTAGTCTCGAAAAAAGTGATAGCTGTATAAATATATTACTATATTTTAAAGTAAAACATTTAACAAAATAGTAGAAAAGAATAACAAAAACACGGAGATTACACTTTGTAAATGGCATCATTCATTCTCGCGAATGGTGAAATTTTAGTAGTTTCAAGTTTTAGGGCTTTGATAATAAATCGCTCAATTAA
This sequence comes from Platygaster equestris, assembly GCA_030522785.1. Lineage (NCBI taxonomy): Eukaryota > Metazoa > Arthropoda > Insecta > Hymenoptera > Platygastridae > Platygaster > Platygaster equestris. The sequence continues at coordinate 9,018 of JAPYZK010002449.1, read as the reverse complement.
TGTAATTTTTGTGTGTGATATAACTAATTTCGCAAGTGTTTTTGTTATATATCATATAATGTTAAGTTTTCGACAGAGTGACATTCGACTGGAGAAAATGGAAATTGCTGTAAATTGTTTTGGTACAATTGATGGTTTTATTGATTTGATCATTATTATCAGTTCGAAATTTTATGTTTTTAAACATTTGAATAGGTTTGTCTCGTTTTTTAGTCATTATTATTTCAAGATTTTAGGTCTCTAAATACATCGAAAATCCCGGATTTAAAAATTTTGAAGTGACTGATTTTTAAATGTAGGTTGCAAAATGTTCAAAAATCTGTGTTTTTCAATGTTTTAATGTGGATTTTGGTTTTTTTTCCACGATCTAATGATTATTTATGAATTATTACGGAATTTCAAATACATCGAAAGTTTTAAAATGTATAGTGCCTAATTCCGTGTTTTTCGAATTTTGGTTGAAAAATGTTTAAAATTTCATGTTTTTTTAATGTTTTGACGAAGGTTTTTGTTTTTTTCGTGTGTTTTAATCATTATTTACAAACTTCGAGTTTTTGAATACATCGACAATTGTTCAAGTTCAAAATGCATAAGTTCGTGATTTTTAAATTTGTATTGAAAAATGTTTGAAATTCTGTGTTTTTTCCATGTTTCAATTTGGATTTTGGTATTTTCACGTTTTAGTGATTATTTCAGGATTTAAAATACATCGAAAATTTTGAAATTTGAAGTGTTTAATTACGTGTTTTTTTAATTTAGGCTGAGAAATGTTCAAAATTTTATTATTTTTTTTTGTTTTCAGTGTTTTAATTTCGATTTTGGTTTCTTCACGCTTTTTGATTATTACTCAACAATTTCGGATTTTTAAATACATCGAAAATTCCGAAGTTTAAGAAAGGTTTTTTTAGAATTTTTTAAATCATTATTTCAAAATTCCAGAATTTTGAATACATCGAAAATTCGAGCATATTCATTTTTATTTGGCGATTCTTCAATTGAAAAACCATCATAAATTATGTTTGAAACTGATAAATCTACTCATTTTTTAATAGTCCCAAAATTTTGAAAATTCTAGCATTTTCCTTTCAAAAATCAGAACATTGTCACCCTGTCCTAACGATGTTTTTTGCAGTTTTGATGATAACTGTATTTTAAAAAGAGGTTCAGTTATCAAAATTTCATTTTTTTAAAGTACAAAATTTTATGTTTTCGTAGTATGACAGTTTCAAATTCAAATTTGAAACTTTGAAAGTCTAAAAGATACCAAATTTGAACTCCAAAACTTTCTAATTTACTTTTTAAATTTTACAATGTTTTTCATTACTAATTTTTTGAATTTAAATTTTAGATTTTCTGTTTTTAAAGTACGTAAATTTTCTTATTTTCGAAAAAAAAATTTCCAGTTTCTATACAGCCTTATTTTCTGGTATTTGAAATTTGTATTTTTAAACTTCCGAACCAAAAAGTTTCAATCTCAATTTGCATGTCAAATTTCTAATTTTCAAGATTCAAAATTCGTACATTTGACACATTTTCTATTAATATTTATAATAAATTTTCATTTCTCACGTGTAATAAATTATTCATATTCCACATTTTTAATTGTAAATTACTGCACAAATAAAAAAAAGGATAAAAATACAGGGATAAAAATTGTTTTTACGCAAACTGCAAAAAACTGTTCGAATACATGATAGCGATTAAAAATTTGTTCGCTTGTTTCTTTCAAGTCTCGCTTCACTAACTTACCGAGCTCAAAAACAAGCAGTATTCGCCGCGTTTCGTCTTTTGACTTCCAATACTGTCCAAGACTGAAAATATTTCAGTCCGAAATTTCCGAAAATCTCAAAGTTCGATGGCCAACATTTTTTCGTTGAAAATGAAAAAATATATACGTACAAGAGGTAAAAAAAGGGGTTTTAAAAGTTGGAAAGCATTCCATGTGTTCTGTGATTCTCGTTTCCTTGAGGATTTTTGTCGATTTTTAATTACGTAACATTTTCAGAAAAATCGATATTTTCTTTCTAAATGTTACGTAATGACAAAAAACCTAAAAATTGTTAGGTTTTGAATCTTTTGTGTTCCATATTGCCTTGAATTTTCCTTCTTGAAAATATTCCGCGTTTTCGGCAGTGAAGAATCGAGCCCACGTATATTTTAATTGCATGCTGTTTTGTTTGTTGATTAACAAATTAACCGTGTTTTCGTGGATTGTGCCAAGGGCTCGAATCTTTGCTGTTTCGAGTGTTTGAAAAGCTCAATAATTGATTAAGGTTTATTGATAACTTATGAGATACTTTAGGGATGGGAAGTTAGGCAACTGTCCTTTTCTTTCTCACGGGAGCGGTCGTGTGGTGAGAGAGAGGGAGCAATAGTATCGCCCACTCCTGAAATACACGCACATATTTTTCGCCTGGTAAACTTAAATAGTTGATGAATAATTGATTGCAATAATTCCAGGCCTATTCTGTAAGGTTCGAATATTTTCCACGTTTGCCGACATGATTTGTAAACACGTTTGTTATAGTTGTAGGATTATTATTAGTAAGGATGAAATGTATATCTTGCCATGAATTTTACGGTTAATAAAAGCACTGCTCTATTGAAACGTCGGAATTTTTCTTCATTTTTGGATAACATCCCTGCGAAAATTCCCAATTGAATTGGTAATATTTTATTTTGAAAAACTTACGTAAATTGCAGAAATTTGAAAATTGTAACTTAATTTTAAATTAAAAAATTTTTTTTTGAATTATTGGTAATATTTGAAGTTAAATTGGATGTGGTTTTTTATTCTGTTTTTTGACAGAATTTTTTGGAAAATTCCCCCTTCCTGAAATAATGACGGAATTTAATTGTGTCTCTTCCAGAATAGGCCCGAAATATAGAGCAAAAAATTTGATTTACAGCGTGGAAAATTGTGAGGAACCGGAATGTTGATTTTTTACGAAAAGTAATGGTGTTTTAATGACTTTTTGCGGTCTTTGGTGTCAAAATCGCTTTTCGAGAAGTTTTATATCCGAAATTTCACATTTTTGTATTCTACGTTAAATATTTTTGATTTTCGAACATTTTTGATTTTCGAGATTTTTCGAGATGATGAATTTTTGTTTTTATCATTTTTTACGGAAAAATAATGACATTTTACGGACTTGGTGCAGGTTTTGACGTCGGAATCGATTTTCGAGAATTTATACATTCGGAACTTTGAATTTTTGTATTTTACGCGTTCCTGAAATTTTACTCACATGACCGAGAGTTTTTGGAATTAAAATTGAAATATTTTGGATGTTTGAACCTTTTCGATTTTCGAGGTTTTTCAAGATAACGAATTTTTAAATTTACTTTTTTTTGTTATTTTTACGGACTTTGTGCGGTTTTTGGTGTCAGAATCGCTTTTCGAAAATTGTTATTTTCGGAATTTTGAATTTTCGTACTTTCTGAACGTTCATTTATCAGGTTTTTGCAATCAAAATTAAAATATTTTTATGTCCATAAACTTAGCAAAGCAAATTGAGGAAATGATGTACCCAGTAAACTGTGAATTTGCCGCTAATTGGTCGCTAATTAATTGTGAAAAAATTAATTTAGTCGCTTTGATTTTTTAAAAAATACAGCATTTTCTGCTAACTTCACATAAACTTATCAAAGCAAAAGTTCGAAAAACGACAAAAATGCAAAGTGAGCTGGTGCTACATTTTCCGCTAATTAGTCGCTAATTAGTTGTGGAAAAATTGATTTAATGGCATTTATTCACCGGGGCACCCGTTTTTCACACCAAAATACTCGGTTTGTCACATTCTTTCAGGTTACTAGAGCCCGCTAATTTCTGACCTAATTTAGTATCGTTTCTAATACCGGCGTCGCGGTTAAACGTGTACCAAGTTTCAGAGTCGCACCGATAAGCGAGTTCGCCAACGAGGCACTCGTTTTCTACACCAAATTACTCGGTTTGTTATATTCTTTCAGGTTCCTAGAGCCCGCTAATTTTTTACCTAATTTAGTATCATTTGTATTACCGGCGTCGCGGTTAAACGTGTACCAAGTTTCAGAGTCGCGCCTATAAGCGAGTTCGCCACCGGGGCACTAGTTTTGCACACCAAGTTACTCGGACAGACCTATGAGGTTCTGAAGTGTTTGGAATTTAGAAATTTCGCGATATTTCGAGTTCTGGAGATTTTGGATTTTTTGAAATTACGAGATTTGGAAGTCGTAAATATCTAGGATTTTTTGAAATATTACAGTTTTTGAGTTTCGAAAAAATACGAAGTTTCGGAAATTTTCATGTATTCAAGTTTTAGATTGCTTTGTACAAGAAATTTTTAAACAGCCCCCTTTTGGCTACGCCCTTGATACCTTGGAAAATTCCAAATATTCGTCATTTTAACCTACCGTATTTCTGGACCACGCAGATCGAAATTGAGGACGGAAAGGAAGTGACGGATGAGTTCCTCCACGAAGAGTTACATCCGAAAGTAAATCTGCATCGGCCTAAGTTCGCGAAGCCCAAGGGTCCCCCGAATCGGGGCGCGAAGCGCATTACGAGACTCCAAGAAACCGAGAGTAACGAGTGAATTTCATTTCACCCAATCGCCGCTGAATATACGCAAAACGCGTTGAATTTGGGAAACAATGAAAAATCTTGCAAGTTCAAACACTATTTACTATCTCATTTATACATAAAACAAAAATATCCGGAATTGTTTTTTGGAAACTGCGTTTTTCGCATTAGTTTTTGTGGATTTGTGAGAATCTCAAGTTTTGGATTCTGTAATTTTGTAATAAGCTAAATTTGCAATGTTTAAATTCTTAAGGCACTAAAATTCACGAATTTGAAAATATTGAGACTGTGGAAAAATGAGTATGATTTTTTGTGTATTTTACAAAATGCACATTTCGCAAATTTTCATAACAAACGTATTTTTATTTAAAAAATGACGATTTTGACAGATTCTCAACATTTTAGGCCTTTTAATTCCTAAAAACTTGATTTTACACTTTTTCTACAATTTGATGATTTTCTAAAGTTTCAAATGTTAATTTCACAAATTTTGCGAATTTTTGAATCGCGAAAGTCGAAAGATTTAGAATTTACTTGTTTAAAAATTGAAGAACTTTTTTATAATTTTTTTTTATGTTATAATGTTCCAAATTCGCAAATTATAACGAAACTTCGACGCCTTAAATTGCAAAACGCTGTCAGAAACGAATTCAAATTTTTTACAATAAAATTTTCTGACTGTTATTTTTTTTAAATGTTTATTCAGAAATTTATCGAGTCAAATTTTCATTATACGTCGAACAAATTGTACGATTTGTTCAAGTTGTGATATTGTGAAGAACAATAAATGCGCGACAACAAAAAATGTAATTTTTTTTATCAATTATCACTTGTTCAGAATCATTTTTTTACATCTTTGGGTTTTTCTTTCGACTCATTTTTCACATTTTTTACGTCTTTTTTACTTGTACTAATAATAGTTTCATTTTCGTCACTTAACTCGTCTATGGTTTTTGCTAAATTTATCTTCTCTTTGTGTTCGTCGACTAGGCAATCCACATCAGTTTTCAAAGATAATTCCTTTTCCTCTTTTTCAACTCTTTCTTTAATCAATTTCAAGTCCGCACTGAAAAAAAAGAAATGAACATTGATATCAAAATTATCTATTATTTATGAAGTTTTGGGAGTTGAGGAAATTTTGAAATTTAGTGTATTATAAAACATATTAAATATTCAGACATATCAAGTATAATATAACATTGATATAATAACATATTGTTATATGACGTAATTAATATAACTCAAGAATAATCAAATCGAATAATTCTGATTATTCTCAAAAACATTGATCGAAGAAATTATCTGCAACTGTGAAAATATGAGTTGACCTTTTTTTGTTTCAAACACTTAAATTGCAACGTACTTCTCCTTGATTATATGCATTTCTTGGAAAAAATGTTGGTGCTCTCTCATCGTACTCCCTGTCAACTTCAAGATTCCAAGAGTCAAGACACCACAAATCGTGAACAAGAAAGTACCAACGATTCCACCAGCAATCATTCCTCGAACTCCAAGTGGTATTTTGTAAATTGCACCTGTCAAAAGACCTGCGACACTGTACTCAAAAAGGGAGTTTTTGTTTCTGTACACTGAGATGAATGTCGTCAAGCACCTGAAATTACGGTTTACAGGTAAATATGATTGATTTTTTTTATAGTCAAGATATTAATCGACACCCCCTCCCCCCAATATATTTTCACAATTTTCAAGTACCTTTAAATTCTTGGAATTCTTTAAATTTTCAAAAGTACAAAATACTCGAATTATGGGATCTTATAATTTCTTTACTATTGACTCATTCGAAAAATTGTAACATTGAAATTGGAATAGAACATTAGAATGGAAGTGGTAATTGTATGATTAACTGAATATCCGTACGAATACATGGTAGTGAAATAAGCTACTCGGATTCCCCATTTTAAGGCCCCCTTGTAAAATCCCAAGGTTACGGCATCCTGTATTCTTCTTTTTCCATCGGTCATAGACAAAAATCTGGTCGCCTGGTTTGACTCCATGAAATCTTGATACGCCTCTCGCGATGCTATGACGCCCCCATAAAAAGAGCCAACCAACAATCCCAGGAACGATGTTTGTACCATTGTTGCTAACTCTGGAGTCATCAATTCATACCTCCTACACAAATATTGCTCGTTAGGAACAATCAAAAATCATGATTTTCAAACATAGATCAAACATTAATTTAAATTTGAATAATTTTTGTCTTTTAATATCAAAATGAAAAAATCCAGAAAATAGAATTTTGTTCAGTACAGATTTTGGCTTAAAAAATTGACCATTAATACAAAGTAAAATCCATAATTTTGGTGAATTCATCCTATCAAAAAATTGAACATTATATTTTATGATTCAGAAATCAAATAAAATTTGCAAAATTTTAAAATACAGGAATGTCAGTTTTGGTGATTTTAAATGTGTTAAGATGTTTTTAAAACTCATTATGTTCAAACTGATTCTGCTTTTTGAATGTCCAAATTTTTCAAATTAATTCTAAGTTTCATTTTTACGAAACTGTGTTATTAATTTTTTAATTTACGAATGTCGAAGTGTGACTCTAACAACATTAAAAAAAAAGAAATAAAAATAAATCGGGCAACTAATTATTTTTTAACTTGAACCGAAATTATAAATAATATCTTACGTCGCTGTGAAAATCGCTTTCACCCTCCCCCAACCAGTACTTGGGGTTTCTGTAATTTGTAATGGTTTTGCAACATCGTCATAAGGGTTTCTCCAGGAAATAGTCGGAGGAATTGACGCAACAATGAAAGACGATCTCCTCAAAACCGAAAACATTTTACTTTTTCATACTTTTTTAATCATTAAAAGTATTAAAACTCCTCTAAAAAGTCGGTGGTGTCAAAATTGTCACCAAATTGTCTGAACACTGATCCAAGTTTCAATTGGCGGGTTTTTTGAATATTCAATTCATCAAATTATAATCTTATACTATTTCTATCAAAAACAATAAGTCTTGACCGAATTTGGATAATAATTACTGATAAAATGAAACATTATCGAAAGATTTCAATGTGCATCGCAAATGTTTTCATTTTCCGATGTTTAAATTCAGAAAAAAACACCATCGCACTCCTGCGATTCATACAAATTCACAAACATGGCCGCTAGCGCAGCCTTCTGATGCTTCTGAGATGCTGATTCAGCTGATTGGATACAGATGTCGTCCGACTCCCATAAGGCCTTGTTCCATTCGTTCCATTCCATAGACGGTTCTCCTGGAAAATAGATCTTCCTGGATCTTCGATAGAGGCGCTGTACCATAAAAATTCATAGAGGTGCAAGAGAGACAGCAAATGGTATGCAGGACAGCAGACGAATTTCTACGAACGGAACTCGGCGCCGGAAATACAAAGCGCTGATTATTTAATTCCGGTTGAGAATCGTTACAATCCTGCGAGTTGTCGATTTAGTTACAGCCGAAACGGAAAAACTAATGAGAATCTTTCTTGCTGAACGACGTCTTACCGAATAAAACTTATTCGTAAAAAAATGCACCGATTATATGTTTGAATTATGTTTTCTTTTCCCGATTAGGCTTATTTCGAACAGTGAAATACATCGAACAATTTTCTAACCGACATTAACGTTCGACGAAGAGCGAACAGATCATATATATGAAGACCACGATACTTATAGCAGTGACTATAAATATCTGCTTATAGGGCCGATAGAAGAATACGGTGAAAGCATAATTTAAGCGAAGCAACAAGTAGCCGAAAATTATTTTGAAGAGATAAAAGATACATAGTCTCTTTACTACAAGTGATTCTGTTGTTCAACTCCTACTGTCGATTTTTTCGATACGAACCACTGTTCAGTTAAATAACAATATACTTTTTTTTGTTTTTTGCGTGAAATTTCATTGAGATTATATTTTGCAGCACTCGTCGATCGCTACTTGGAACTATCTTTACTCAATTTTTTATCATTTGTTCCAGTACTCCACTAAAATTCGAACAATAAGTCGTTGTTCTGAGGGATATGAAATAAGAATTTTTAGTGTCATTTACAATCCTCAATTTCTAGTTGCAGTGATTTTGGAAGGCTTGAAACCGAATGGAAATACGTCAAAATCCATAACGACATCGTCCGAAAATCCCATCGGCCCATGCGCGAGTTGGGTTGCTGAAATTCCCCCGGAAAAATCTCATATGTATAGATAAACCGCACGAATAATTTCAAATCTCTCGCCCGAGGGACATTCAGCGAACCTAACCCGCGCATGCGCAGACGAGGTTAAACCAAATGAGCGCGCTTTCTCGCAAGCGCCCCAAGCATAACTGGGAAGTATATAAGGGATTTCGATACTATATATATTGTCGGGTGACTTGTTGTAAGTCGTCCACTCGCGCATGGCGCACATATCAGAAGTCTAAACCTATTGGTCACCGGTACATAGCGACAAGCGGGACATTCAA
>JAPYZK010002448.1:0-14050 GCA_030522785.1 Platygaster equestris | reverse complement strand
AGTGAGTTTTTGAGGTCGTAGATACAAATTTGTTGTTCGATCCACACCAACCAAAATGGCGGATCCAACATGGCGGACGCATTTCGGAAAAAATACATCATTTTAGCTGCAAAAATGAGATGGGAGTGTTTTCAAGGTTACTGTTGACGAATCTGATGTGTTTTTCTGAAAACAAAATAGCGGTCGCAAAATGGCAGACCATTTTTCTAAAAATACAAATTATCCGTTGTAGGATTGGTGCGGGGGGGCTTTTGAGGGTGCTGATAGCGACTTTGTCAATCTACGCCCAAAAAAATAGCGAATCCAAAATGGTGGACAAATTTTTTCAAAAATCACCCGATTCGCTATAGGAATCGTATAAGTCAGTTTTTGAGTCATATGTTACATATCTGATGTTCGATCCACACCAAACAAAATGGCGGATCTAACATGACGGACACATTTCGTGATAAAATACATCTTTCTAGCTCCAAAAATAGAAATCATAGCGTTTTCCAGGTCGCTGTTGACGAGTCTGAGAATGAGATTTTCTAAAAACAGAATGGCTGTCACAAAATGGCCGACCACTTTTCGAAAATTCAACAACTCATTCGCTGTAGAATTGGCGCAAAGGGGCTTTCGAGGGTGCTCATCGCGAATTTGTCGATCTACGCCAATAACGAATGGCAAATTAAAAATGACAGACAAATTGTTCTAAAAATTTCACAATTCGCTATAGAAGTCGTATGAGTGAGTTTATGAGGTCGTGGATTACAAATCTGATGTTCGATCAACCCAAACCAAGATGGTGTATCCAACATGGCGAACCATCTACCCGAAAATACAACTTATTTTCTGTAAGGTAGTTTTTGAGGGCGCAGTTTCTGAATATGATATTCACTGGGCCGAAAACGAAATCGCAAACGAATTGCAGCATTACACATCGAATTTTCTCTGACAATAGAGGTTCTTGAGCCTCTATTGTCAATCTTAGTATATCTTAGTATATCAAACTCTCAATATATCTTGACAATCACATTGTACTAGCTATTAATTTAGAAATTTCGATGATATTATCTTTGAAAGTACAATATATTCGAACGATTCATAATTAAAATCGATTTTTTGAGAGGCATCTTCTTCGATCCACAACTCTTCAAGGATGACATCTTTTACCACTTCTTCCACTCTTTCACTCGATTCCCGTATATGAATTTAATTTCTGCTATTATTCTTCTCTATAACGATACACGAATCATCTTTGTGAACTTTGTCCACTCTTCCACGTACTTCACAAGTAGAGCTATCTTGTAAATCAGCGCGATCTGCTGCCCAACTAAACACATTGCTATTCATGGCTGTGTCCACTCTTTTGCGCACTGCGCAGATTAAGCTAACGTCAGCCGCAGAACTACTCGGATTGCCCTGCACGGCTGCGTCCACTCCTTTGCGCACCGCGCAGATTGAGCTGACGTCAGCGTTACAACTACTCCAATTGCCCTGCACGGCCGCGTCCACTCCTTTGCGCACTGCGCAGATTGAGTTGACGTCAGCTGCAAACCATGTGAAAAGTTCCGGGAGCGAGCAGGGAGCAAACTCCCTCCCTCTAGCCTCCCTACTTCCTCCCTCTTCCCTCCTTTCATGAATTTCTATTTAATTTCACGCTCAAATGTCATAATATACGTTCTACATCCGAAAAAAGTGATGTTCTTCATTATTACTCGGTTGCAGATCGCATTTTTGCACGAATAAATAAAAAAAGTTCTAAAATATAATCTGTTGTCACATGAGAACTGTCAAGCAAGCAGTAGGTGATGTAGATTTCGTATACGTATCACTTTATCGTGTATATCATGTTCGAGAGCGTGCGCAATCTGGAGAAACATTTCAGGAGTTTTATAAGTGCAGGCAGCTGTCCCCGTGTGTCCGTTTTACAGTACTGTATTGTTTTCCTCGTGTTCTAGATTCTTTGATTATAATTTTTCGAATCTACTAAAGGTGAGTAATCAGTACCAAGCACTATACTAGATGCATGATTTCGCCTCATTTATTTCGATCGTGCATAGGACATATTGTTAATTATTCTAAGCCAAGCCAAGAATTTTTGTCACCTAACCTCACTTTTCGCTGACGTGTTGGATTTTTAATCCAATCAATCCCCAAAAAATAAAAATATTTTTCATTGGCTGCAATGTCCAATTGAATTGAATTTTACAGAGATTTCGAATACTGAATAAGATTTCATTTTCAAGTCCAATAGTATTAATCCTACATATTATTCGAGTATTAATCTTGAATATTTTTTTTCCAAAAAGCATCCGAGTTCTTTCATATTGGATAATTTTCAGTGCTTGAAATTTTCAAAATTCAAATTTCAAAAACAAAAAAACTGATCTAAAAAAGTCGAGATCTAAAAAAAATTTTTTTAGATCTCGACTGCTCAAAATAACTCTGAATTGTAATTTACAGTAAGTCATCATACAATTATCGTTATGCAAATTAAGAATATAACGAGATTTATAAAAATTATTGTATCTGCATTATAAACATTTTGCATCTTCAGATACTTATACACTTCAAAATCTTGAAATGCTAATATAAATTCGAATTTAATTTTTTTCGAATATTCTACAGCAGCTAGCATACAATATAATTCTTTTTTTTATACATCTGAAATATAATTATGATTCAAATTGAAATTAATTTACATCAATTGAGATTCTACGATTTTCATGATTTACAAGAAATGAGAATTTCGAACACTCTTTTATGCTTTGTCGAAAATGTGTATATTCAGAATTGAAATCCCAAACATTTCAATTCGTAGTATTTTTCACATTTTGAATTTTGATAGTTCCAAGATTCCATACATTTGAGAGTTTTCAAAACTTTAGTCAATATTACCGAATAAAAAGACAATTACATTGATTTCCACATTAATTATACACTCAATTCAAAATAACTAGATTCCATCTCTTTCAAATTAACTCTATGTATACAGTTACTTCAGAAAATTTCAAAACATACATTCTACATATCACTCTGTTAGAATTGAGATTTTAAAATTTTCATGATGTACGTACAATTAATAACAAAATTTTCTACAGTCTTTTACAAATTTCAAATTTGCAAGAACTTGGATGCTTTGTCAGAAATTGAGAATATTCGTAACATCTAGAATTTACAATAAGTAGATGTCGAATTCGCAATCCCTATGCTAGATATTTAATATAACTAACTTTGGAAGTAAACAAATTTGAAACCTACAAAATTGTAAATCATTAAAAACTAAATTTTTCTCAAATTTACGATGTTTCCCAGTTCTGATGCAATTTTCAAAATTGAGTCTTGAAATATTCATAATTAGAATTTTCGAATTCCACAATATTTATAACTTCCAACATTGAACCTTTCTTATATGCTTACTCCTATTTTTGAATTTTTGAATTTGACTTCTTTCATGCACAGTTACCGAAAATTTTAACTTTTTAATCTGGGAATCATTTTGAGATTGGAATTCTAAAATTACCGATTAAAATTGATTAGATTAATGATTCTGGATAATACTGATTTCAAATTCTGTATACAATATGAATTTTGAATTTCATACTGAATCATTTATCTTTTACTCTTGTTTATAAAAACAAGAAATTGGACAAATTTGGAAAAACACTTGTTTTTCCAAATTAACGATTTGACATTCTTGGAACTGTTGACAATGAGTTCTCACATTATGAAATAAAATTATCAAAATATGCATACTAAGAAATTCAAGAATAACCTATTATAATTTTTTAATCTGCAATTTTTTCAGCAAAATATCAACATGTTCCGAAAATTGAAATTTTATATAATTCGACGTTATTAAGATTATGACCCTCATGTACGAATTGAAATTTCGATTACTATTTCTGAATATACTAATCTTAAATTATGGACAGTTATATCGTTTTCTGAAATAAATTTAAAATTTTCTCAGATTAACCATTTTTTTATACCCCAAATTTTTAAAATTCGGATTATATACAATTAGTATGTACAACGTTTTTTAAACGTATCATGCCACGTAGCTGTGGCATGATACTTTTCATTTGAGAATTTCCGCAGAGGTTGTGATATGCTCATTTTTACAATTGTAAGGAAAAGAGCACTGGCAACGTCGCACCTCGGATGTACAGAGACGCCTCTCTGTATATCCAAGGAGCGACGTTGCCAGCGTTCTTGTGGGGTTTAAAAGAATGAAATCTACATTACGATTGAAGAGACACGTATTTTTTCTTTTCCGTCACGAGTTCGGTTTTTTTAGGGAATTGCGATTTTAATTTTAGCCGTCGAACAGGACAAGTAATACTTTATTGGGTTATGTTCATTTTATCACTATTATTTTATCGTGATGAATAGGTATGACTTACTATATTTGGTAATATTGAGTATTTCGGAGTACAAGAACGAACAAACTTCGATAGTAACAGTTCGAAAGAGGAGTTAATTATTCCACCGGGTGTCTACGGCGTAACAACGTACACTTTGCAGTATGTGCGCTTACGTATAAGTCTAGCGTTTTTTTTCCTAAGTTGTTCATTTCATATATCAAACATTAAATTTCTTTCCTGATAGAGTGAGGTTACATCGATTTTGACAGTCAAAATTGAAATTGCGATTCTTCCAAGACACTGAACTTGTGAGCGAAAATATAAGATTCGTGTCTCTTCAATGTCAGTGTAGAATTTATTCTTCAATTTTGACGTGAAACGGCGACATATTCCTGGAAGGCCTTATCGATGCGAAATGGAATGACCCAGTACGCATTTAATACGTCATCTGATTCAGTGCTACAATATTTCATGACATTCTAGAAATTGACAAAAAAAGCCAGTGGACGCGAAGAACTTAATGAAGACTTGAAGTTACTGGAGGAAATAGATGGTGTCGATAGTAATGAAAATGTAAACACGTTTTTCTGTTTCAATTCTGAAGTACTCCTCACAAGAATGTCTTTCTTCGTTCATCGGAGATACTGATTAAAAAACGTTTGCACGTACATAGGTTTCTCGTGAAGGAATAGTTCGAAATCCGAATCCATCGTGTTCCAACGAAGATGAAATTAGACGCGACGAAACCGGAGTTTACCCTTGAAGTACATCAATTATTCTCACTACCTATCTATCCATAAAAAATTGTTAACGTGAAACTTGTAGATATACATGGGTATCATGAAATTTCATGAGCAATAAGCAAAAGTCTATTGTATTACAGCTTTTTAAAGTAAATCATGTAGTTGAGTGACGCAGATCGGATGATAGTCAATTTTATTTGACAAGTAATCATCAACATAGTCTGCTCTGGAATAGACGTTTTTTCTGTAATATAAATCACTGAAGGTCTACAGTCTGTAACGTTCTTTAATCGACAGTATTCGCCTGTGTTGTTGATTGCAGACATGATGACTTGTTAATAGAATCCTCATGCCCCTTCCGCCGAGTCGGAAGTTATAGCTGAAATGAAGGCTGGAATTGCTGAACTGACGAATGAAAATGTAAAACTGCGGTCCGTCATGCACGAAAAATATTCACGCATCGCTTTATCAGAACAGCAGCTAACCGTAGCGCAAGATATCAGGGCATCATTGTCGAATATTAATAAAAAGCTCGAAAATGACTCCTCGGCGTCTAAAGAGGTGTCTCAGTCAGTGCATTCGTACAATTAGTCTAATTTTCAATAGCACATAGATTCTGAATCGTTTACATGTCGTGTCTCAATCATTTTGGTTGGTCGAGGTCGGCAAAAAAAGTGGTCTTTATGTGAAAGCGGAAAATTATGAAAAGGCCCGAGATGCAAAAAATGGACTGTAGGATTAGGAACATCGTTTGTGGCATGTGGGAACTTGATGTTCTAAAAAAGTTTTATTTGAGGAAACCTGACAATGTCCCCTCAGAGAATTACATTGAGTCCACGGGGAGTGACGTTCATAAAGTTTTGCGTGAGTACACTTGTCTCCAGCAGGCCTTTTTTGAAAAGGGTAAATAACTCTAATAATACCCTTTTTAAAACCGTAGGCTGCGTACGAATATTCCAGAAATTGGAACACAATGGAAAAAGTCTTGCTATAGAAACCGGAGGTATCAAGGAATTGACGACATGTTACGTTAAACGAATTGTTTCTACCATGTTTCACAAACTGCGTTATATGGGTCGCAAATATGATGATGCACGCAATATAACCTGTGTAGAATTATCAGCGACAGAAGATAACGGTACGGAAAATAGTAACATAAAAGAAGACAATAACTTTCAGGAAAGTGTAAGCGTTGAAAAGGACTGCCAGTTCGATGGACTTGCTCCAATCACCACAAATATGTAAATAATGACCTTCAACGAATTACTATATTTCATTGCAAAAGCAATACAAAAAGGTTGTGATTGTCTAAGTCTTGTTGTACGATGTAGTCAATAAATGTAATCGGTTCGGTCATGTTACAATATTTTATTTTCGCCGTAGTCGGTAATTTTTGTTGGAAACAAATTTCATCCATTAACGACTATCCTATCTGAAAAAACTGATGACAGTCATGTCAAACTGAAAGTTGGCGATTTAAGTTTTTCGAACCTGTTCTGATTGGCTGCCTGATGAAATGACACCCTGAGGATGAACATTATGCATATTATCAGAATTTTTGCAGTCACGCGCCCAACGAGCTCGTTAACCGAATCTCGTCCAACATAAAAGCCTCCAGCATTACATTGCTAGTAATATTTCCTTGGAGTACGATAATCCGTCATATAGAAAGTCATCGCACGCGAGTAAAGGGGTTAATCATCCTGAAAGTAACGTATGGTACGGTAATCCATGCGCTTCAAGTAATAACGCAAGTCACTTGTATCGTTCTTCTATAGCAATTGTCGAAACAGAAAAGTTTGATAATTATTTGTCACTACACAGTGACGCACGAAAAGTTAATTGGTTAACGGTTCAGAGTAGTCACTTCCTATACACGGGTTTCGGGTCGTGAAATGTAATTTCGATGTCGGAATACCACCCTCAGACCACGGAGAAGAAATAAGACTTTGTTGTTGATACAACAAAGAAGCTACTGTAAAAATTTCACTTGTTGTAGTAAGTATTCACATCATTCGATAATAAAATGTATTGCTCTTTTAGGGTGAAGGTTGCAGTTCGAAAAATTACTCCAGTAATACTGCATTTCTAATTGAGAGAAAGGTTAATTATATGCTACGAAGCTTTTTTTTTTATTCCGATTACAATATTCCGTTGGCCTCATAGCTGAGTTGCGATCGGCTTCACCGTGGAACACAGTTGAAGTTGAAATCGAAGTTTGTATTCAATGTTCAGTTCATAACAATTCTTGACACTCCAAAAATCTCGAAAATAGTGAAATATTTCGCAATGTTGTAAAAGCTTGGAATCTCTACGAAAGTTTGAGAATATCAACAGTCTTGTAAAAATTTCCTTACTCATTTCGAAAACTTCAAAACATTATGGAAATATCAAACTTTGGACATTCCCCAATTTATTACAGAGATTTTAAATTTTACAAAAATTTACTATGTTACGTAATGTCAACAGCTTAGAAAGTTCTCAAATTGACGAAATTTGAGAAAATAGTCAGTTTTCAAATTCTCGGAAATTTAAAAACTCGCACAATTCACGAATTTCTTATGATTCAGGAAATCTGATAACATTAAGAATGTAAGGAATTTTAGAGAAATTTTCAATTTTTAAAACTTCCGAAAATCATGAAATTCCCTAAACATTTCAGTTGTCAAATTTTCGGAATTTCGAGAATTCGAAATTTTTTACTTCCTGTGATCATGTTTTCAGTTTTAGTAACTGTAAAGTTTTTACAGAATACCCTTTTCGTCCCTAATCATCGTTAATCATCATTGAGCGTAGATCATCTTCGAAGTCCCGTAGTGTAATCGTTCGGCAGGTTACCTAGTATTCACTGGGTCCCAAGTTCAAATCTCGCTTATAGTAGGTTTTTCAAGTCAGTTATTCAGAAGTCGTCGGTATAGAATAGTATTTGCGAACTATTTTATGTGATGAAAATTTTTTTGGTTTGTGAAACTGTTTCTGTAATGCGATGAAAGGTTCGTTATTATGTCAAAAATATAAACTACGAATCGGACAACCCGAGGTTAGAAGGAGACTCGGGAGTCTTCCCAGAATATCTTTTCTGGATACTCCAGTCCCAGAGGGGGAGAGGTTTCTGAAACTTACGTATCCCGTTCAGAGACGTAGTAGAGACGTGATAGTTTCTGCAGAATCTCCCTGGATGTACAGAGAGACTTACTGGGAGACTAAGAGATTCGGAAGACGCGTAAGAGATTCCGCTTCTTCATCCCGGCTTATACATTAGAAATATTGGTATATTTCAATCGAGGAATAGTGATTCCAATACTCTGAAGTTGTACATTTAGATGTCACTCAAAATGTGTTGGCCCGAGAAGAGCGTGGGATCCAAGAGCCGTTGACGAAACACGTTACACAAAACACAACCTCAATGATATGTTATAGATCATAATAATAAATACAAATTGAAAGTTTTTGAGTGGTTATAATCGATCCATATTGCAATAAAATATTCCTTAAAATATTTTCCTTAAAATATTCTTTCTCAAGTTTTTCAATAAAATAATGTGTCGTTTTTTTCTTCGAAAAGTATGCTTTCCGTAGTTTTTTGATACACGAGATACAATGAAAAAATTCGAGCTTGTTTGGCAGTTTCGACAAAAGAGATTACGGGCAGTGAGTCTAGATCGGACGATATTTAGGAGAAAATTTTACGGCTGGAGATGAACTTATAATGGGGTGGGAAAACAGTAAAAAAAGGTCGCGCAAAAGAACTAGTATCATCGTCTCTAACGAGGCATGAATGTAAATCGTTTTTGAACCGATACATTCTGCATTGCGTATCTTGTATTGTATATTTGCAGTTCAGTCAAGAACTATGGACGTGTATCCGAACCAGCATGATTTGGACAATGCAGAGATATCTGATGATGATCCAGACGAAAGCGATTCGGACGTTTTCATGGCAGAATCTGTGGACCCTGCAGTCGACGAAGATGATCAGTATGCTGAAGCGCAGCTGTCCGATGCTGAGTTTGATGTCGTGCTAGAGGAACAAGAAAACGATGTACATTTGGCAGATCTCGAAAACGTCGACGGAGCTGGAGTAGATGATGACAATATCGAAGAATGGGAAGATCCTCTAGTCAACGGTGAAATAAATAATATTGGTGCTCGTTTTGTAAGACTGCCAAATTGGAGGATGAACAACGCGCAACTTTTTCCCCATATCAGTGCTCGTAATCACTTACTGGGCAACCTTACGCAAAATTTAGTCTCAAGAGAAACGTACAGGTCGTTAATGAGGCGTTTAAAATGGCTGTCGACGTCACTGAACGACCTGCGAATTCCAACCAATATGGATTCATTTTGGAGAACGATGGGAATAAATGAAGACTATCTTTTCTACAGTCATCAAAGTCAAGATTGTAAGGATGTGATTTGCGTAACAAAACAGCTCACAAGAGAATGTGGCTGTGGAAAATGTGGCCTGGGTAAAAAACAGCAGCCACTTGCAACTTTCATCCGCATAAGTCTACAGTCGCAACTGCGGGATCTATTCCAGAAACCAGGAATTGCCAGAGATGCAAGATATCGATTTACTCGTGTGAAGAGAAACGTAAATGGCATTAATGATCTTTTTGACGGGATCGCCTACCAAGAATTGTGTGGCGTAGGACGGTTCTAACACGTGCCGGATCCAGAGATTTCAGAAAGTGACATTAACTTATCTTTCACCATGTGGGTTGATCATGTTAAACTAACCAAGTCATCAACAGTGAAGGCATGCCCCGTACTGCTTCAAATCAACGAGTTTCCGCCGCAAAGCCGTAAAAAAAACATTTTACTAGCATGAGTGTGGGTTTCCCAGGTCAAGGCCCCAAGCCATTTGCTGTTGAAACGGATCGTTCAGGAACTCGTACATTTATATTATAACGGTATTGTTTGGAGTCCTTTTCCGGTCGTACAAATTGTCACCAAATTCATTACTTTGATATTGTGTGCTGATTGTGAGGACCGATACCCGAGTTTGAGAGCAATGAGGCATAATGCGCGCAACGGTTGCACTTTTTGTGAAATAGTTTCGCAAAGGATCAGAGTACAAGGCCCTAATCGCGTATATTCGAAGTGCTTCTACCCGAACGATGTGGGAACCATCAGAACCGATGAATCCATACGGACTAACATGCGCGATGCTACCCGAACCAATCAGACCGTTACGGGCTTCAGAGGAGTGTCTCCTCTCTATCGTCTCCCAGGTTTTCGTTTCGACAAAGGACCAATCGTTGAACCTTTTCATAATTGTGTACAAAGGAGTAATAAAGCAGTATTTTACAATGTTGATAACTAGAAACGACATCGACTGGTTCATCGCTGGATAAAGGGCACAGAATCTGTTAGTCGACAACCAGCGGATACCGTCCATGAAATTCCCATCTCAAGTTTCTCGTCAGATGCGAGATATAAACACATGGAAGATGTGGAAAGGAACAGAATGGAGGAATTTCCCGCTGTTCGGCGCCATTCCGTGTTTTTAGGGAGAGCAGCATTTGAGATTTAATCGCCATTTACGTTTGTTAGCTGAAGCGACTTTCATTCTTAATAGCGACAGCTTCACACTGCAAGATTTGAAAAGTGCAGAAAAACGTTTAAATCATTTTGTTGAAACTTTCCGCAACTTTTTCGGTGACCTTCACATGCCTTACAACATTCACCAATTACTCCATCTTGGAAGAACAATTTGAAACTGGGGGCCAATATGGGCAAATTCAGGAGCAATCTATGAAGCCTGGCATCGGCGCATGCTGGCTTTTGTGACGTCTCCATCATCGTGCGCCCTGCAGATTGTTCGGCAATTTCTGTTGACTAAATTCATCGAGGTGGAGATGAATGACCCGGCTGTATCCCTAGTTGCCCGTGGGCGAATTTGGACGTACATCCGAGGTGCTCAGTAGGATGTTCCACCAGATGTTTCAACGTGGAGATTCATGATCGCTATAAAACATACAACCGATGAACATGCTAACGAAGAAGAAATGTTGGTCGTGAATCAGATTGAAGGTATGGAAATCAACGGCAACACACTTTTGTGGCACATTTCAAAAGTTCTGGTAAATGGTGTGAAGTATCGGACTCGTCATAACCAAGAGAACTCAACTTTTTGCAACCACATCGTCCATACTTCAAACGAATCCTGCTCGGTTGATGACATCGTTTCATCCAAAAATCACGGCACTACGGTCGTCGGCACCGTTTTACATGCCAGAAACGGTGCTGCAGATCGGCAAACGGTCAAGACTCTCTACATGAAAACTGTTGTCCCAGCGGATGAAAAAGTCTTCATTCTCCCGGATCGTGTTGTATCCCCGGGCTTTACGGTTACAGGCGCCGCCCAAACGTGAATAACGCGACTTCCTAACTGCTGGGAAACCGATTAGAGTAGGCGAAGATGACACATTAGAGCACTAAAGAGGGAAAACATCTGATTGAAATGTAAGTGACGTTATTTGCTCACAGTTGGAATTGCAAGTGGAAAGTATACAATTTCAACAGCTATTGGAGTGAAATATCCATTTCTGATGTCTGTCCGTAATAGAAATTGTATTATTCAAATTGTTTATTGGTAGTGGAGAGAAGAACGGAATGTAATTTATTAATCTCATATCGTCATGCATTTGGGAAATTAGTTGTTCAGCGAAAATGTCATGTTAAAATTATTTCGTGTAATGCATTTATGAAAAAATTATCCTTGCAGTGTTGAGAGATTGTTCCCAAAAATTCACCGACGCCAAAAATGTTAGAACTTATTTGTTGGAAGTCAAAATCTGTGTGAAAAAACTGAGAGCAGTATATTCGCGTGAGACTGTTCAGTTGTCGAGTGATTTTGCCCGCCGGTCACTTTTGGCATAAGTAAACGGGCAAAAAAGCTTGCATTTCGAGTGCGCGTGTTGGTATAAAACAGATTTGTGACTGTATAAATATTTTTCACAGTTACGAGAGTAGATTAGCGACATGGCAATTGTGAAGACCCAACAAATCGAACTCGATCGGAAGTTGGAGTCCCTCGAAAGCTTCTTGACCGACAAGGATGGAGAGGTAATTTTTATCAGTTGTAAGAAAGAGGGTAAGGTTTGAGAATGGAAATGATAAATTTGTCGCTCTAATATAATTTTTAAACCTACTATGTTGTGACCATGTAAATTGACCTCTTCAATGCGCTGTTTCGGGGGCTGGGAGCCCCTGTTCAGTGCGTCTTTTGCAAAAAAAGTTGTTTGCACCTCGGACCTGGGGCGTGCTTTTTAAGCGAAGACTTTTTAAACTAAATATCGACCCTCGGCTGCGCATCAGGACGAGATTTGGCTTCATACATCTTCTCGGTCAGAAAAGTCACGACTCAAGTCCTTGATTAACTTCAAAATTCTTGAATTTTGACATTTTGTAGAGCTTTTTGTAAGTATCCGAGAAATGGGATTTCTCAAATTCTAATTCAAATTTGAACATGTGTAACATGAAATTCACGAAATCACTAGTAGAAACATTCATTCTCACAATTTTCAATATTTTGTAGTTTGACATTGTGGCATATCAATTTTTTTAAGTCTTCAAAATTACTTAATTTCTGACCTTTAAAACTTTGGACACCTCGAGTGTCTTTCGGGGAATTGTAGAACGAGAAATTTGATGAGTTATATTGTATACTGTAGTTAATTTCATAGTTATTAGAGAAATATGGAGAAATATCGAGATTTGAAAAAAATTTTTAGGAAATATAGAGATTCATTGACAATTGAGAAATATCGAAAGTGATAGAATAGTATCCGTAACAATCGACAAATATAGAAAATTATCGATGAATGTCACTGAGCGTGATATGTATATTTAACTCTATATACGGATTCATGTTTTTTCTCATTTTATCAGTAAGATTCAGAACTTTTGAGTGTTTTAAATGTAAAATATTATTTGATTTCGAAAATTTTCATTTACATATTTTTTAATTGGAATTGTAAATGTGTTACTTCATATTATTGGAATTGTAAGTCAACAAATATGTCAATTTTAACAATTTAGATTTCTGTAATTTTTTGTATTAGAATTATTTTTCAATTCAAAATTCTCTAATTTCAAAATTGTCTACAAGTTTTTTTGAGTCTTCGAAATTTTGAATTTGTAAATGTGTGAATCTGAATTTGAACATGTGTTACTTAGTATGCACGGAATTCCAAATTGGAAAATTGATTCTTGGAATTTCAAAAATTGTATGTTCGTACATTTTTTGTAATTGTAATTCTTGGAATTTTTCGATTCCAAATTAAATAATTCATATCCTTTTTTTTTGAGCTTCTGAATTTGAAATGTCCGAAAAATTGAAAAATTGTTCCCTTCCGATGTTCAAATCTAAAAAATTTAAATTTTCTAAACTTCGAATGTGGAATTAGGAAATGCCAAAAACTCATATTTTACAATTTGGATTAGCAATACGTGTGTTACAAAACCAATTCAACTTCCGAAAATGCATATTTCCAATTCATGAAAATCTGACATTTTTGAACTCTAATTTGTAAATATTTTCAGTTTCTTAAGTCTTCGAATCGATTAATCAGAATTCTCTGAGCTATTGAATTTCAAATGTTGGGAATGTCGAATTTTAATTATGAGTTTCATATTTCTTTGTTTTTTTAATGCTTAATAATGTGGAATTTTCATAAATCCTGCAAGTTTATACCTTTTTTGCATGGATGCAACGAATTTTCGACCAACTTTTCACTCGAATTAACTTGAGTAATATATTCAAGAATTAAGTATTGTAACGGTGATATTTTCACCGTTGAAAAGATGCTTTTTTTTTATAGTATATTTTTGTTGTCCCGCAGTCAAATACGTATTTTGATAAGAAATATTTAGTAGTAAAAATTCTTGGTACAAATAAGGGTAACGAGGCTCCACTTCGGCCATCTGAAACGAGGTGAGTGACGGCCT
>JAPYZK010002447.1:0-14052 GCA_030522785.1 Platygaster equestris | reverse complement strand
GGGTAAGGATAGATTCAGTTTCGCAAGTATTGTAATATCCCACATAGCAATTTAGTGACAAATATTGTACCGTCATTGTAGAATATGGTTCACCACTGATTACAATGTACAATGATTTGTATAAACTATGACCGCATTTTCATTAGCATTTCATTCGTAACAAATAAATACTTTGTTAATAACAAATTCTTGAACATTAATTCATTAATAACTTGTTAATATCGCATTCTTGATCAATAATCCATCAATAATTTGTTAGTAACAATATTCTTATCAGTAATTCATCAATATTTTGTCAATAACAAATTCCTTATCAATATTTTATTAATAACAAATTCTTCATAAATAATTTGTTCATAACAAATTCTTTCACTCCAATATTATTTAACTTCGATCTATATAGTCATACTTATCCTCACAAAAATTCATACATTCATTTCACAGTCGAAACTCTACTCGAAATAAATTTTCCAGCCATATAAACAATTTATTCATAATTTTCAACAACGATTATCCATCGAATTCAAACATTCCTTCGTATACATACGATACACTACAATTTGAATCACGATATATGTTTGAACTTCCGCAATCGATATATCTCGATTCCGTCGATTTTCAGCCTCATCCCAGAGAATCGATCCAAATATATCAACTGAGCGTGCTATCTGCTGCTGTCTGCTGTTTTCTTGTGCCACGCATGACAGTTCACATTTTTACGTCAAAGGTATTTTTTCGCGTAAACAACTATGTTTGGAGCAACCATATTTTATTTTCACGATAATTGCCGTTCTTGCAGGGGCAATTTTATTCGTTTTAGTGACTTTTTTTGAGTTTTGCAGGTTTTGGGGCGCCGCGAACGACAAAAGTAGTGGACTATATGTGCACTTTGTTGATTCTGGATGACTCCGATTTTGTTTGGAGATTTTGGGGCGCTCTTAATTGGTTGGTGTGTATAAATTTGGGGTTTTGGGAGGTTTTATGTGAAATTTTTATGGGATATGTGGGTTTAATCGAAGTTTTTGAACTTGAGTTATGCTGTTTTTTGGATGGATTTGACTTTCGTGGTGATTGAGTTTTCCGGGTAAATATGGAGGTGAAAGAAAAATGTGCGAGTTGAGGGAAATTTATTTATTTAGTGGGAAATTTGGGTTTGCTGAGGGAATTGTTTATTTGGGACATTTTTATTTTATGTGGATAAGTTAATTTGGACTTTCTTGTAGTTGATTTTGAGTTTTTTTGTTGTTAGGTTAGAAAATTTTGATTTTGCTTACACCAGTGATTAGAAAAATTGGGGAAAATATCGAAAATTCTTATTTCATGAGAAATTTAAGGATAAAATTGAATGTAGGTGTAAATTGAGGAATTTCGTTGAATAAATTCATATTGTAATGTTTGAAATTATGGTATTTTTTGGTTTAATCAAATGTTTGTGTTGTTTTTGCATTTTTATTTTGGAAAATATATTATTTAGAGAATGAGGTTAGACAAAAAATTTTTATTGTTTCCAAAGTTTGAATTCTTGGATATTTTGAAATTCTAGTATTTCTAGACTTTGAAATTGGATGACTGTGAATATTGTAATACATGAATTTCTGAATTTGAACAAATTTTAATTCACTTTTTAGTATGTTTCTAACTAAAAAATTCTTTATTCTGAAATAAACCAAAATTCGAGTACTTAATTTTATTTTTGAATCTAGATTTCACAGGCTTTGAACTTAGAAATTTGAGACTGACAAATTTTGAAAGTTTTTCAGTTCCAGAATTTTTGGGTTTGGATGTCATTTTTTTCATGCAATAAACAAAATTTGTGAATTTTGAAACTTGAACGATATATTGGAATTTGAAATTAAAAATTGAAAATTCTGAATGTAATTTTAAAATCCCAAAAGTTAAACTTGAATAAAAATAAGAATTTTTTACTTTTCGAGTTTTCATACTTCAAATCATAATGTTTTAATGACAGAATTTGAAAATTTTTACGTTTTTGAATTATAATGAACAAATATCTGAATTTGAAAAACTTAGACAAATCTAAAATTAAGAAAACTGAAAATGTAGCCAGCAATGTGTAAGCAAATTTTTAAAAGTTGGCTTGATAAGAAAAAAATGTCTAAAAACTCAAAATTCCAAGAATTTAGGTTCTAAAACCTCAAATTCTCATAAATTGCAGTCCAGTAATTTTTCACTGTTCAGGTTTAAAAAAAATTTTTCAATGTTTCCAAATTCGAATTTTCGTTTTCTCTCAATTTTCTACATTTAGATCTCAAGAAATTTCATAGTCACTTAATTTTGAAAATCCAAATTTTCAATTTTTAAACTCCATTTTTTTGGTTACTTGCAACTTTTGGTCCATAAAATAAAGAGTATTCCTGGTAACTCCGTCGGTAAGGTAGTGACTTGTATGGTTTTATATTTTTAACTCATTTCGGGAGCATGATTTCAGTGAAAAATTACCAGAGTGACAAACTAGGTACTCGAACACATCCACCAGATACAAAAAATTCAAATTAATTATCTATTGGGGGCGTAAGATGTTAACGCATTTTAGCATTGCAATGTTGAAACGCATCAACATCTCACGCTTCTAATAAATAAATAACTTGCATTTTTTTGCATCTGGTGGATGTGTTGGAGTACTTAGTTTGTCGCGCAAGAGTTTTTCTACTAAAATCGTACTCCCAAAATAGATTAAAAATATAAACGATGAAAATCCCTACCTTACCGACGGAGTGATCAGGAATGTTCTTAAGGGTCGAGAAAAAACATTTTTTCTTTGGACAACGCTCATTTCCGACACAGTTGTACTATAAAAAACTCACATTTACAAACCTCAGATGCCGTATAAAAACTTTTCCACACTAGTTGAGAAATACACTATTTCCACACTTAATTTTTTTCCAGCTGAACATCTATTCCACATATCTGTAAAATTTTAACCCAATCGCTTATGAAGAACACGCAAAAATTCCCGAATGTTCATACATAAAGAATGCTTTCCCTTTTTCGTCTTTTTCATCCGAAAGTGAGAATATTAATCCACAATCCATAAAAATTGCACTGAACTATCATCAATACAATTGAACCTATGACTTCAGTAAAACAGTTTGCATCAGATTCGTGCAAATTCCATGTAAACGTGTGCTCAAAGTTTGTTCGAATTTCGATCATGAATGCATCCTCGCGTTTGTGCAAAGTTTGCACAAAATTTTCACAAAAATTTAGTCTTATCTCATTTACTCCGCATTTGACTTTATTCTAAATTTTTTCTCGTTCGATACTAATCTCGCCACACATCAACAAGCACTTTTTCTCTTTATATACGCCTGATATTGTCTTATCAGTGTATCTGCTGCCTGTTAAACTCATAATAATGAAAAAAAAATTTTTTTTTCGTTTTGTTTGTATTGTTATGTGAAATGACGAAAAATGTTTTCAATTACGATAGCCCCTGATGAGGATCTCACTCAGTAGATCGAAACGTTCGGTAAATGAAACGAAATTAACTGGTAACATCTAAAAACATGGATTTTTCTATAAAACAACCCAGTGATAAACAAACCATTTCAATCATAATGATGACGATAATAATTATAATCTTTGACGCGAACGTGTTATATTAGGGAATTTTGGTAGTAAATTATCGTTCAAATGATTATGTAACAAAATGAAAGACAAAAAAAAAAGAAAATTCGAGATAATTTTACACTCCTCTTATTTCAAGTAAGTAATTAATACAGTCACTCGGAACCAATTAACAATTCCTATTGTTTAGAGAGCTTCCATAAATGATGTCATGGTTTTGGGAGGAGGGGGGGAGGGGGTCAGCACATCTGTGACAATTCGTGATAGGGAGGGGGGAACTCTCGATAATTTGATGTCACAAATTTTTATGACGCGAAATATTGTGGGATTAATGATTCTATGGAATTTGTAAAAAAACTTTCGGACATTCTACGGAAAAAAGGGCCGAAACGTCGAAGAAGTACAATAAATCGGTTGGGAAAACAAAAAAAAAAAAATATTTTTATCCATATTTTGACTCAACGAAAGTCCGCATTATTTTGATTCATTTTGAAAAACTTTATAAAACCTACGTAATTTTATAAAAATTTTACAAACTGTAGTCAGTCAGTTGGATTCCCTCAGTAAATATAGTATTATGTGATTGAAGTTGATATCTAATAACTAGGTGCATATGTGACCTGTCGCGAAGAAAATGACCTCACAAAATTTTCTACTATTTTAAATTTTCCCACTTCGCAATTAAGCGACAAAGCTACCAAGGAATAGAGCATTTTCCGGGCACATCGTGAGCTCCAGAAATCGAGCCCCTTTACTTACAACTGCAATCGACGCAGCGGCCGTGTCCATGTCAAAGACCTTTCGTGTGTCTTCGGCTTTTCATTATCAACTCACTTTTGAGCGCCTACACTCTTTTTAACGATTGTGCGCAAGAAAAGCCAGAAATCGCGAAATCACTCAATGATCAAAGATTAAAAGAAAAAACAATTCTTCACGAGTCGAATAAAACCATCAAGCATATTTAATCCTAGTGGTTAGTCATCATTTCTGTAAAAACGTGCTATTGAAATATGCTCGATCATCAGTCGCATGTGATTGGGAATTGTTTATTTTAGAAAATTCTCGACGGAAATAGAAAAAAGAAAGACATGGGGGTAAAATGACCACCTTTCTATGGGAGCTTTATGCAATCAGGAAGTTTATTATTATAAAAGGGAACTACAACATTGAGTACATCGGAAAAAATGACACGTCAAGGGGTGCAATTTTTTTGCGGACTTGCAAATTTGCAAACCTTTTTTCTTTTTTCTTTACGATTTGAAAGAAAAAAGATATGAAAATTTGCTCCAATTTTTCGAAAAAATTGTCTCAGCCTGCACGAACACGCATTAACGAATAAAACTCCTACGAAGCAAGACATCATTACGTCGAATGATATTGAAAACATTGTTAGATTCATCAAAAACTACGCTGCGAGAGTTGCCATTCCTCTGCCAGGTCGATTGCCTCAGTTCAAAAAATTTGTCAAGTCGTCAAATTACCCTCTGACGTCACAAAAATTCCCTTGTTCCGTGAATTTATTAACGCTGTCGAAAATAGTGCAGTGGACATCCGGCCAGTTTCGAGAACAACGTTTTGCGCTATTTGAAATGATTATATTGTCCACATGTAACTGTGATGAAACCAGCGAGCGATTTATGCGATGTTTGTCGCACAAACCACTTGAATTCATCGAATTTGTCGCAGAACTCTATGGAAGATCAAGCATAGGCTTTGAAAACTGCGACGGACCACTTAAACTTGGCTAAAACTCAGCGTGAATTAAAAACGACCAATCCGATAGATTTCGCAGTGTTTTCTTTCGATTACGCACAAAATGTGTCATACCCAAGTAGTCCACAGCAGGTCGGTTCGTCCTATTTTAAAGCTAATCGGAAATGCGGAATTTTTGGGATGTTTGACGAGAAAACAGGAATTCAGACGAATCTTTTTATAGACGAAGAAGACAACACGGGAAAAAGCGCAAACGCTGTTATCAGTATGCTTGATTTTTATCTGAATAGATTGAGTGCGGCTGAAATTGTGATGTTTTCCGATAACTGCGTGGGGCAAAATAAAAATAACGCTGTTGTTCATCATTTCTTGTGGCGCGTCGTGACGGAAATAAAGGCGATTTCGTTGAATTTATTACTTACTGATGAATCACTTGAATGTTGTTCTCAAATTGTTGACTTGTCATTTTTTTAGTGTTCTCAAACAGCAATATAACGATTCAAACGATTTGTTAACAAAATAGTCATATTTTGAACCTTAACGCCATCTTGTTTTCAGCGATAATGAAAACAAGATGGCGGACGAGTGACTCGACATTTGTCAAACTACCCAAGCCTTACCTAAAAATTAGAAAACTGTGTATTACTGCAATGTTTTTGTTGTTGTTCACAAAAGTGTCGAATACAGTCATAATCAGTCCCGATGAAAGTCAAAGCGACAAGAACGATAATTAGTTTTTAACTCTCTGAAGTACGTAGCAAAGCTCTAAGTGCGATTGTTGCGTCAGTCAATCAGGTAATCCATTATTTTTTCCCCTCTCAGCGGACCCCGAAATCACGTATTCCTCGCGGTTGTTGAATAAAATATTACGTGCAACTATTGGTCGACGGAATATATTCCACTCGCGTGGTACTTCACTTGCTACGCTCGTGCAGCAATTTTCCGCTCATGGAATCTTCTCTTCCTCCCAATAGTCGCATAATATACTATTGAAGTCCCGATTTCGAGGTAAAAGTGTATTACAATCAATGTTGCACAAGTAATAGTCAAATTTCGCGATTGTGAACATAATTTTTTATCACGATGACCAAAAAATACATTTAAAGTATCGATTTTGAAGTTATATTGTCTAAATAATCATTTTCGTTCGAGTAATAGTCAAATTTTGCCATTGTAAACATAATTCTTCGATCACGATAGCCGAAAAATACATTGAAAGTATTAATTTTGAGGTCAGAATGATTAAAATAAATATACATTTCTGTACCAGCAATAGTCGAATTTCGCGATTGTGAACATAATTTTTCATCATGATAGCCGAAAAATACATTTTAAGTTCCAATTTTGAGGTTATAGTGATGGAATCGTAATTTTTTACCGGCAGCAGTCAAATTTAGCGATGGCGAGAATAATTTTATGTAACAATAGCCAAAAAATACATTCAGAGTAAACATTTTGTGGTTAGAGTGATGAAACAGTTATTTTCATGTAAGCAATATTCAAATTTAGCGATTGTAAACATGATTTACATCACTATAGCCGAAAAATATATTTCAAATATCAATTTGTATGCCAGCAATAGTCGAATTTAACGATTGTGAACATAATTGTTCATAACGATAGCCGAAAATTACATTTAAAGTACCAATGTTGAGTTTATGGTGACGAAATAGTTATTTTCGTACCAAAAATAGTCAAATTTATGGATTGCGAACATAATTGTTCATTACAACAGTCAAAAAATACATTCAAAGAACCAATTTTGAGGTCAGAGTGACAAAAAGTGCACAAGCAACAACAAATTATGACTATTCCATAAAAATTTTCCCGTCTATACTCAAATATTACAAAAACTCAAAAATCTACAAACTTTGCACACCCAAATGAAAGTCGAACACATCGAACTCCACACCTTACAGATATTTATTTTCCGAACAACAGCCAAACACCAAGCCCCTGATAACATCAAGTCTCCCTCGATTTCCCACATTCCGATAACGTATAACCACAAAATCCACACGTCATAAGCAACTCTCATTCTTTTAATACCTTCACTTTTGTTCACAGAAAATACAACTCAATGGCTCTTGAAAAGACTGAAAAATCCAACCAAACACACGCCTGTCCCCACTGCCCAAGAATGTTCAGCCTCGCCACATCACTTCGACGTCACCTGCTGACACACACAAAACACAAACCCCAAAAATGCCAACACTGTGACCGATGTTTCCGACTGAACTCAAATCGCAAAAGGCACGAACTCATTCACATTGAATCTTCCGCAGAAAAAAAAACCCACGAGTGCAATATTTGTAATAAAAAGTACGCGAAAGTCGAGAGCTTGCGCAATCATATACGAAACCACCGGAACATTAGCAGATTCGGACGACGCTGCCCATCGTCGGTAGAAAAACGAAGTCCGACGCAAGTCTTGAAACCGTACAAAACTCAAATTCCAGTGTGCGACGTTTGTGGCAAAACGAACGATATCGAGTCCGATTCGGACAAACTTTCCCGAGCCCACCCCGAAATAGAGAACAATCGCAAAATCTGTGGGAAATTCGTTCGTTCGCAAAAGTGCCTCAAGACGCATACACTTGACCACATTAGAGGGTTGTACCAATGCTCCAAGTGTTGCCTGTGCTCAACGTCCCAGATAACCTTCCGCAGACACGAAAAGTCCCACGATAAGACGAAACTTACGTGCATGGATTGCGGAAGAACTTACACCGCGAAGAGCTCGCTCGAAATGCACAAGCCCTATTGCAAAGGAAACCTTGTCCCTGAGCTGTTGTGCCCAACCTGTGGTGAAGCTTTCTCGAATGAAATGGAACTGGAAAACCACTGCCTGAGTCACGGCAAGAAGTACGAGTGCGGGAGCTGTGACAGGAGGTTCTCTACGAAATGGGGGTTCCAGAAGCACATCAATTGGCACAACAAGAGCAAGTACGTGACCTGCCCGGAGTGCGGGAAGGTTTTCAAGACGAGAAGGGACTTCGTGGAGCATTACACGGTGCACACGGGGGGAACGGGGCCCTACAGTTGTCACCGGTGCAAGCAGCAGTTCAAGGTTCTGGAGGATCTGGAGGTTCACAGGCTGGTTCACGTGGAGCGGTTTTTCTGCGGGGAGTGTCCGAAGGGGTTCGACAGTTTCGAGGATCTGCAGAAGCACGCGGCGAGCCATTCGAGGGTGAAGCGGTTCGGGTGCGATGACTGCGGGAGGCTGTTTTTGTCGAAGAGCGGGCTGAGGGAGCATGTTTTGCAGCATTTGACAGGTGGGTTTGATGGTTTGGGGGGTTTGAGTGTTTCGGGTGGAAGAGGTGATGCACGTTCATTTTTATGAATGTGGTATTCCCAAAGATTATGTTCATGACGAACATGTTATCTCCCTATGTTATGAAAAAAGGTTTTCACAATCCCTTTATTGAATTAGAAGACGCGAAAAACATACACATGTGGTAAAAAATATCTTTCGTACCAAGGGGCAGAAGTTGGACTTTTACTCGATCGATGTATTGGTGATCGTCAAAAAGTTTAACTTCTGTTCATTGGTGCGAAATATACTATTACTTATTTTTAACTTGCACTGCCCTTTTTGGGACAGGAAAGTCTATTCCTGACAGTCAAGTCATTAATAGAACCTAATGTGGATTTTGACGAGTTGCAGTCCGAGGCGAAGTCGAGGACTGCAATTCTTGCGTCGAATTTGATGTTAACTGCGCTTGTGAAACTGTATTTTTTACAATTTCAACATTCGATGCCTTTTTACTTCGCCTCTTTGACGTTATAATCCAGTGAAGGATTTCAGTAACGAAGTTCCTGTATGAATTTTTCAGAAATCGTCAATCCAATCATGTTATCTCCGAAATTTTCGTTTCAGATTGAGAAAATACAAATAATTATCTAGGTCATTCGACAGAACTAGGGACATTTTCAATTTATAGAATATAGCTTTAATCAATTCGAAAAAAAGTCATGAAAAATCATCTCTAGAGGACCGTTTTCTGAAATGGAAAATTTAATTGTTGATCATAAGAGAAGAGTCATAATTATGATCGTACGAAATTTTTTGCACACTAAATAATTTAAGTATCAAAACATTTGATATTTCGAGAATCTTTAGAACATTATCTGAATGTTCAAAAACACCTTTTTTTGTCTTCAGGTCTACTTGGTGGAATCGAAAATGAAGAAGATGACGATAAAAAATTTTTCTGCGGCGAATGCCCCGAAGGTTTCGCAACCATGGACGCCTTAGTCAAACACGCGGCGAATCATACGTCGATGAAAGTTTTCGAATGCGCGGACTGCGGCAGTCTTTTTTTCTCCAAGCGGAACCTGAAGAGCCATGTTTTGGAGCATTTGGAACCACGTGAGTCAAATTCAGCTTCTGTTTGACGTACAGGCTTTCATTTTTAAAACATCTGTTATGACTTAGGAGATTTTTCAACATATGAAAGCATATAAAAAACGTCTGTTCAACGTCATCTGAATGTCAGAAATAGGTTCACTAGATCGACGATCGGATTATTTTTATCACAGTTTTGACAACATCTGTTTGGACGCACTTTTTTTTCCGTCGACTTATTCTGTTTTGGATACAATCGATTTCTGGGATATAATTTGACTGTTTAAACTATTCCGAGATCGAAATTTCGATATAAATACATGAAATCTTATTTTTTTGTTCACTTTGAGATTCACTTTACGATTTTATGTTTTTTCGTATAGAAAAAATCCGTCTACACAACTGTCGTCTCTGCAAGTCTCATTTTGCCAGCAAGGAACAACTGAAAGAACACAAGAATTTTTATTTGAGACGCGTTTTTTGCGGTCAATGTCCCGAAAGGTTTAAAACTTTAACTGACTTGAAAAAACACATTACTCATTGTCATCTGTCGTCGAAGGTGAATTTTCGACCTAGTTTGCCAGCGAGGAACAACTAACATTACATAGGAATTTTGATTCAAGACGCGTTTTTTGCGGTCGATGACCCAAGAGGTTTAAAACTTTAACTAACTTGAAAAAACATATTACTCTATCGTCGAAAGCAAATTTTCGATGTACTGCATATTCTCGATCAGGAAAATTGCAATTATTTTTCCGTGGAAATCGTTCATTTGATGACTGCGCGAGACGGGAATTCACGCTCTTCCTACTTTTTGCACATTTTAGCGTGTTTCTTGAATTTTTTTCCAATCTTTTTGACTTAAGAACGTACACAGAAATTCGCGCTTTACTTTTTGTATATTTTCGCAAAATTTTCAAATTCTTTTCGAATTTTCTCGATCAAAAATCGTAGGCAGATGGTATGACCACTGACCTTTGCACTTCGTATTTGTCATACGTCTATGTTAACAAATCATCTAAGTACATGAACTCGGAGTTCTTGACTATTTTGTTTCTTCGATGGTATCCCACGTAGCATTTGATTTGGTCAATTTTTTGTCAGTCAGGATGCACAGTCATCGCGTCATAATTGTAATATCGAAATTGGCACGCATTTGAAACCGCGATCATTCTACCATCATTGTAACATCATGTTTTACATATTTATACGAAAGTATCCACATTAGGAAAACATGGGGAAAAGTGAAGACAGGGGCAAAGCAGGACGCTAAGCATATCTTGTTTGTGATATGACAATGTCTACTGGCAATTTTAGGAACTTTGTTTCGAATGGTTACTGAGATTTTTCATGACAATATGTCATAATTATATTTTTATTGTTCGAGTTATGGAACGTGTGCATGGTTTTCGTGTCCATTGTATGGGGCAAAGCGGGACGAAAAACTTGTTTTCGAGAATGATGAAAAAAATAACATGTCATGTTTCTTATACGAAAAAAAATTTTTCTAGTTAATTTAAAGTTGTTTTGAACATCTGCAGTGTCGAATGTAGAGAAAAAGTATTTCAGTATGCCAAAAAAATTCGCGAAGGAAAGTTGTCCCGCTTCGCCCCGTGTATGGGGCAAAGCGGAATGAAAAACTTTTTTTCGGAAATTATTCGAAAAACTCACAAAATGTGATATTTTTCATACACAAAAAATTTTTTAAAGTACATTTTTGGTTGTTTGAAGCATCTACAGTGTTGAATACGAAAAAAATAATTTTCAGTGTGCCAAGAAAAATCTAAAAGCAAAATTTTATTGCTTAGCCCCATGTTCCCCTAGTACTATAATATATAAGTGTATTTAAGCTATAACGTACTCAGTTCTACTTTAAGTACAACAAAATCGCATGGGAGTTAGCTGGAATGTTCGAATACCATTTTGCTCGAGACCGGGGGAAAAAACGGAATTTACAAATTAAATAGGAAATTCTTTAAGTTAAGTAAGTACTTATTTCTTCTACTGCGCGCGAGAGAATCATGTGCTCGATAGAAGGGGTGAACTCATCCAGCATCCTTTTCTCCCGCACCCCCCTCAACACTTCCACAAGCTTTAATTTCGGCCACCAGTTGTGCAGCGCCAACGTTCGGTTCTAGTTCGTTCTGGAGTTCTTGCCTCCGCAATATCACTACATTGCAAGCATAGGGAGTCAGAGAGGCCTGGGCGGGAGACTGGACTAGCGCAAAAGGCTACTGCGCATCTAGTCTGCGTCTCTTTCTTTCTTAATATTTATGCCAGGGTGAGAAAGTCGGTCTATGTTGGTGTTTCATTCATGAGAATTGAAAAAAACTTCAAGGAATATTACCTCCATCCGAAAAATAACCGAACTTTGTTGGAATAGCCATTTCTAGGGGCACCATCTATTGATGAGTATTCGCGTTGGAGAGCTCCAACCTTCACTGACATACTGTCGAGGTTTCATCGAATTGCGATGTAAACAAAAAAAGATATTGCGTCGAATGTGTCAGTACCTTTTCCAACTTGGTCGTAAAATAAAGTTCGAACGAAGAGCTGCAATTAAGTTTTGTTTTAAACTCGGTAAATCTTTCACCGAAACGCACCAAATGCTTCAACAAGCATATGGTGATAATTGTTTATCCCGCACGCAAACGTACGAGTGGTATACACGATTTAAATCGGGCCGGGAAGATCTAAATGACGACGAAAGACCAGGTAGACTAAAAACTGGATTGAGTGCGGAAAATATTGAAAAAGTGCGTGATTTCATCAAAGTGAACAAAAAATCTTCCGTCGCATTGATTGAAATGGAGTTGGCTATTCCTCATTCCACTGTACACTGCATTTTAACCGAAGTTTTGGGACTCCGCAAAGTCAATTCACGGTTTGTGCCACACAAACTCACTGATGATGAAAAAGAGGCTCGAATTGAACATTGCAAGGACATCATTAAAAGTGCACGTAATGACCCCAACTTCTTGAAATAGATTGTTACTGGTGACGAGACATGGTATTTTCAATTTCGGCCCGAAACAAAGCGACAAAATGCTGAATCGAGGCGTCCGGAGGAAGGTCATCCCAAAAAAAGTCGCTTGGAGAAGTCAAAAGTGAAGACAATGCTCATTTCTTTTTACGATTCCAAAGGAATCGTCCACAAAGAATTTGTACCTGCAGGCCAAACAGTCAATGGTGAATATTACCGTGACGTATTAAGAAGATTGCTTGCGAGAATTCAGCCTGAATATCGTGAACAAGGCAGTTGGAAACTTTTGATCGATAGTGCACCTTCTTATCGTTCCACGGTTGTGTCTGCTTTTTTGGCAAAAAATCAAATAGTTTCGTTGCACCACTCACCCTATTCACCCGGTCTGGCACCACGCGACTATTTTCTATTCGATAGACTGAAAATGCCGATGAAGGGAAAACATTTTTACACAGTTGAGCGGATAAAGAAAGCGACGACCGACTTGCTAAAGCGATTTCTACAAAGGAAATTTCAAGGTCATGTGAAGAATTGATTGAGCGTGCACATAAGTGCATTGAAGCCAACGGGGACTACATTGATTAATAATAAAGCGCTTGTCTCAAAATCTAAAATAGTTTGTTTTATTTTAAAAAGTTTGTTATTTTTCGGATGGAGGTTGTATTGAGGAATTTCTGGAAACTTTGGACCAAAGCTCAACAAGTACAGTATTGCAATTCATGAATAAACGACACTGGTGAAAATTATCACTCTCATCAATTTTGACGGTTGTATAATATGTGAAATTATGCAATTCTTTTACTGATATACATTATCGTTCAATTTCCATGTCCTTTTCAAAAAAGTATTTCAACATTTTTTTTTTTTTTTTTGAAATTCCCTACCCAGCTGAGAGCGACGAAATTTCGACGCCAAAAAATCTCTAAAAGGCGATGTTCGGGCGACGTTTGAGTCACTATGTCAAATCATCGAAAAATGGATGTCACAGCGTTTGAAGAACGAAATGAATCAAATTTGCATTCAGTACAATATAAATATGCTAGTATACAATCTTTGCTAATCGTATCTGTAATCGTTTTGTGCTGAATTTGTAGAATTTGAGCTCTAAAAATTTGAAAAATCTCGTTTTCTCAGGAACTTTTGAAAGTTTTCCCGGATATTGAAACCATCGGGTTTCCTGAGAAATATGGAATACGAGAGTCGTTCAATAAGTCCTCAGAAAAAGATGGAAAAACACTTTTTGAGAAAAAATTTTTTGCATTCTTCAACATAACCTCCTTTTAGCTCTACACACTTTTCCAACCGTTTTTCCAAAATTTTGATCCCGTCCAAAAAATAGGATTTCGGAAGTTCTGCAAAATACTCATTCGTTTGAGCAATGACGTCCTCGTTGGAAGTGAACCGTCGTCCGCCAAGCCAT